>DWTT01001798.1:0-11001 GCA_018250895.1 Carterocephalus mandan | reverse complement strand
AACACATAATGACTTATAAATCGATGAACGCCAGCAACACGCACGAAAAAGTGTGACGTCATCCTCCCGTTCCGCCAAGCGTTCCGAGCGTGCATTCATTCAATTTTAGTCTGTAACCCATAGCAATAAAGCGAATAATCGGTTGCACTAATTATAGTACATGGAAATGACATCGGCGTTCCGAGCGTGCATTCATCCAATTTTGGTCTGTAACCCATAGCAATAGAGCGAATAATCGGTTGCACTAATTATAGTACATGGAAACGACACGGCGCTTACGATTTGCTAATATTGGCAGTGCTTCTGATTCTGAACCTAAATTCTGTGTAGTTTAGTTGTTCATTCTCGCAATACTCTTATTTCTTAAGACGTTATGTTTATTTCTTAAGACGATATGGGGTCGTGGGATGTGACCTTAATGGATAACACTTGTAGGCTTTTGTTAACAAACGATATGTTTATCGTTTCCCTTCCATACTTAATATTATTGCCTTCCATACTTAATTCCATAATTAAGCGTTAATAAAGCACTTCGACCAAGGAGATAGACAAGTCTTCTGGGCGGCATGCTTGCCAACAAAAATAGCTCATTATTGATTCTTTTTACAGATGAACAATGCGAGGCCTACGTGGAGCAATACAAGCAGCTGATGTCAGAATCGGAGTCGTAGGGAATACTTAAGACTTCGCTGGATATATATTTTCAAGAGGCGCCCATCTTAGTCCTCAAGGGTCTTGCTACCCTGACAGACGCACCTGCCTTGAACGTGACTTATTATATAAGAAGACTCCTTCTTCAACATCATTCATAGTCGTAATGGATGGTGCTGCATGCGTTTGCAATCTTATATCAATAAAACAATATTCCCATGGGTCTATCTTAAGCCAGAAATGTTGGGTTGATATTATTTAATATTAAAGGATTCCTATCTAACCATGATTTAACCAAATTACCAATGATAGGACCTTTAACACAAAACTACTATTGCTATGGGTATTACAACCCAGCCTTGAGTTGCTAGCTAGAACCCATAGACGTGCCACTGTTGGACACAGGTGCATGAGGTCTAGAGCTAGAACATACTCCACCACGCTGCTCCAATGCGTGTTGGAGGGGGTTAGTGGCTAACTCAGTATTGAATATTCTCAAGTCACCCGGAGGGGCCGGAGGTCTTCGACAAGGCTTAGGTTTTTACCATTGAAAACAACCGTGACCGGCAAAATGGGGCCTCCGAAGCACGGTGGCCCCCATGAAATTTTGCCACTACAAACCGACCGCGCCCGTCGTTACTTAACACTCGATCACATAGAATTGACGCGAGTCAATGGTATTTATTACCCGATCGCTATTCTTGCTTGGCAACTTAACTTTCATTTCTTTTTATGTGATAAGAATTGCTTAGATTATTTATAAATAAATAATCTAAGAAAAATTGATAGATATTCTTGAAACTGTAATTAGGTACTTACCAAACACTTGCGACCTCTAATATGTAATTACTTTAATTTGTCATTGTAATGTCATCTTGTAGGGAAATTTTAATCTTTATAATTTTCTTTATCATAAAGAGAATGATGTAATTATTAAATTCGGGAAACCCTTCTGAAACATAGGTATATATGGGAACTGTGATCATGTACTGTAAGTTATAATATGTATATTTAGGAACTGATGTAAATTATATTTTGTTATGAATGTAAATAATGATTTTCAATTAAATATTATGTGTTTCTTATTACATACTGCATCTTCATACATTAATCAAATAATATAATATCAATATAATGTACAATATAACATGGTTCTTCCTTTAGCAGGGTATAGACAAATTACTTACATATGCTACTCACTGATTGTATTACATCACACTAACAAGGTCATGTGAAGTTCAGTGTCAAGGTTTGTACGATAGGAATTTGATTTTAAACATTCCTTGTTACTTATGATAAATACATATCCATACCAACGAATATAACTTTTCTATTACTTGTTTTAAAAATGTCTATGCTATATACATCTGATATTCATAAGCAATATTTTTTCAACTTACAGATAGTGAAAAAAAAGGTTTTTTAAATGTGAATGTATTTTATTTATATAAAATATATATTTGTTATCAAACTTAAATGCTTACATAATATGGAACATTCTGGGTTGTAAATGTTGTACAATAAATAGTTGGCAGAGACTATGGTAAACAATTAGACTGATGGCTTTTAAAGCTGGACAACAGCACGGATGGATTTCCCTTCATGCATCAAGTGGAATGCCTCATTGATTTCATCCAAAGGCACATTATGGGTTACAAATTCATCAAGAGGCAGTTTCTTAGCAAGGTACTCATCGACCAGCTTTGGTACATTGTCCCTGCTCTTGTACCCTCCAAATGCGGTTCCCTTCCAAACTCTTCCTGTTACCAACTGGAAGGGGCGAGTGCTTATTTCCTCGCCAGCACCAGCAACTCCAATGATGACAGACACCCCCCAGCCTTTATGGCAGGCCTCGAGTGCTGAACGCATCACATGGACGTTTCCAATGCACTCAAATGTGTAGTCAAGTCCACCGTCCGTCAAGTCGACCAGCACCTGCTGGATCGGCTTGTCATAATCCTTAGGGTTGACGAACTCTGTCACACCAAACTTCTTGGCAACCTCAAACTTGGCTGGGTTGATGTCGACGCCGATGATCCGCGTCGCGCCCGCCGCGCGGCAGCCCAGCGCGGCCGCTAATCCTACCGCACCCAAGCCGAAAATAGCACACGAGGAGCCCGCCTCCACCTTAGCAGTATTCAGAGCTGCCCCGTACCCAGTAGGAACGCCGCATCCCAGCAGACACACCTTATCCAGCGGCGCCTCATCTGCCACCTTGCACAGAGATATCTCAAGAACTACCGTGTACTCGCTGAACGTCGAACAACCCATGAAGTGGAACAACTCCTGGCCCTTACACCGGAATCTCTTCGTTCCGTCGGGCATGACGCCCTGCCCCTGCGTGATTCGGACCTTCTGGCAAAGGTTGGTCTTCGGGCTGAGGCAGAACTTGCATGTCTTGCATTGCGGCACGTATAGCGGCACCACGTGGTCGCCAGGCTTGACCGAGGTGACGCCCTCCCCGACGCTCTCGACGATTCCACCGCCTTCGTGACCGAGTACGACAGGGAACACGCCCTCTGGGTCCTTCCCTGACAGGGTGTAAGCGTCGGTGTGGCAAACGCCGGTCGCAGTGATTTTCACGCGCACCTCGCCCGCCTTTGGTGGGTCTACTTCGATTTCTTCGATTGAGAGAGGTTTACCCGCCTCCCAAGCCACCGCAGCTTTGCACTTGATAACTTTGCCGGCTGTAGACATATTTCACTTAGGAAGAAGAAACTAATTCTGAATATTTATCTCTAAACACCCAATATTTTTCTGCAAGTGATCTATTTAGCTTTTTGGTTTGGGATTGTGACTTTTCAGAGTAAAATATTAAATTACAGGTTAGGTACTCTTAACAAGTCTTCTTGATCACAGCACAGAACTATTTATACTTTATCTTTCTTTAAAGTTTTTATAGATAGTTATGTATGTATTTATGTACCTTGATTACTGATGACCTTGACCTTTGAACGAACATGTCAAATCAAATAATCAAAATATTGTCTATAGCCTGCTCGGTTATAGACAATATTCCACAGATTCATTATACGGAAAAGTACAAGTATATCTAAGGGTATTCTAAAACACGCAATTTTAGGCTGGTATCGTTTTCATGTGAACTAGTGCAACCGATTATTATTAATCTCCACATAGTACGTACAACACTAGTACAAGCAGCCATTTTGTGCCACGGCGATTTAAATCCATATTACTACAGATAGTTGAGAAATTCATGACCTATCTGTTTTTGTGGAAAACGTCATTTGACATTGACGTCGACGCCGTTAGGCACTTTGTCACTTGTCAGTCTTGTCACATCAATTTCACGAATTCACGAATAGTACGAATTTAATCAACACACGTGAAGTTCTGAAATGAAAATAAAAAACTGAATTTGAAAAAGCTACTTAAACATGGCTAAATTTCACACCTACTATGTTCTTTGTCCCCTGATTGACCAGAAAAGTTTTTTGGGAGTATCTAGAGATAAAGACAAAGAAAATATCATTGTTACATTGGGCAGAAATGTTGTCAACAAATATAGGGTAATTTATAGAATTTATATTATTAAATATTCATTAATAACGTTACTAATATCTCCATTCGTGTAGAAAAATTAAATTCTATTTTATTCAACGTAGCTTTCAGATCAAAAGCAAATCGGCGGATGGACATCTAAGGACCACATAACCTCTAAAGTTATTTACGATACTGAACAAGCGGCTTACATTGGAGTTTTGAATAAAAATACCATTAAAACTTGGAAGGACGATTCAGATAACTTGGACAAAGTTAAGAAGTACAAGGTTAGCATTTTATTTTGTTACGAAAAAATTGTGTTGGTTAGGCGCAATCTGTATTGAACTGTTTGTTACTTGAATACGTGCGTGTCTAAATGTATTTACCAAGATATTCTTACTGTCAGTTTTCAGTCAACATCCTAAAACTGTTACCTCGGAGAAACACAAGTTTGATTGTATTTGAAAATGGAAACTGTGCATCTCTTGCTTATGCTCTGGATAACAGAAAATCATATGAAAACAAATTGCTGATGAAGGACTCAGAATCAATTGTTGAAGCTGCATGCTATAAAAGGAGTTATGTTGATCATGTATGTTATTTAATTAAAAATGGCAAAGAAAACTATGAAATACTTGCCTGTCCTCTTAGAGAGGAGCTTGGAGACATGAACCGGTCCAAAATGAGCCGAGTTAAGGTAACAAGACCTGATGATGTATTTATAGTGGGCAAGTTTATCAATGCTACAAAAGGCTGCCAAGTATACTTTTTGTGTAAGTAGAATATTATTTGCTTTGTACAGTAGAACCTCTTGAGTCGATCCTAAATTTAAAATTAGAAAGCGGTTTCATCCTACTTATCTCAATTTTGGGGTCGCTTGAAGTTCTACTTATAAATGATAAAATCCAATACCAAAATCAAAGTGGTTAATATGTAAAAAGACCTAATCAAAACCATTCTGAGAGACCACTTGGCCTGTATGCCAATCTTTGTTATGTTGGGAAAATTGTTTGGATTATTATTATTCTTGCAGTGATAAGATTTTTTTCAGGAAAACTTTTAGTATATTTGTATATCAAATTATTAGAATTAACAAAAAAACTCTTAGTCTTTAGTAGCCAAATGTAATAGGATTTGGTGAGAAAAAAAATAATAACACTTATCTGTATTTCAGGGAGTGATTCTAAAATGTTGATGTATGACTTAATCCAAAAGAACTGGAAAACAGTTGGTGTAGTGCCTTGGATTTGCACCACCACCAGCGTGTCCATTGCTTGGATGGGAAATGACCATTTGATTCTCTTTGGCAGCAACATAGACCAGGACGGGGCAATCATCGTGGCTTACAACATAGTCCTCGGCGTAGGATCTTGCCGGTATCCTATGAAAATGTACACAGAAGGTGCAAGACTATGCTGCATTAATGACAGAATAATACTGGAAGCTTCCAATCATATTGGAATTCTGCCTTACATCCTTGAAACTGAAAGAAACCTTGCAAGCCTATTGGGGTCCCATGAAATCGTCCAAGATGAATGCACTGAAATAGTAGACTGGGGTACACCTACTACACCGTTGTACGAGGTCAATGATGATATGAAAGATTTACTCAAATTAGGGCTGACAGAGAGGACTATATGCTATCAAATTGTACCGCCCTTGTTGGAAAAAAATGATTTCAGACCTGTTTACAGAACCATAAAAGAATTCAAAGATGTACCGGAATCAGTACTTGTCATGTTATTAAACTACACTATAAAATTGGTGAACCCAAATGCTGTAGATGTTACAAATCAAGAAGTATTTATAAAACTCTGTTCTTGCAACTGTGAATCAAAGAAAGAGACTATAGTCCACAAAGCTAAATTTGAGCTACTAAATTACATCTTTGAAATACCATTTAGTGATGCAATATTGATTCCATACTTGAGGAACGGGTTGGCTCTAGACAATGCTCTGTTCCTTATATGCTACATTTCATATGTCTTGTTAGATTCAGACAAAAACCTAGACATGGATTATGAAAGAAAGTTATTGGATTGGGCTACTTTATTGTTAGATTCGTTTTACCAACAATATTTGATGACTAAGGAGGAGAAAGTCACTTATGCTCTTGAAAAATTGCAAGGTGTTGTTCAAAATCTTGTGGACCAACTTATGACAGTGGATAGTACTTTGCCATTGCTGAACAAGATATTGTCAGGGAAGATGATTGAACAGAATGAAGAATCATTATCATATGCCATAGAATTGATAGTAATATAATTATTGGTTCTTATATTTATGTTTAATTTCTTATTCTTATTAACTATATCACACTTTAACTGATATATTATATAATGGTACTATCACATTTTCAAACTGAAAGTAACAAAACTGCAAAATTCATTCAATAGATTTTTTATTAGCAGCTCTAGCAAACTGTACCACCATGGGTCGGTCTTTAAGCATATAACCATTGGTTTCATTCAGTGCAGTTTCTGCCAAATGCACAGACGGGAAGGTCACAAACGCTTGGCCTTTCATCCTGCCCTCTTGCATGACTCTCACATCAAAACCAATCTCATCATCTTCTGAAAGGTTCTCAACATATCTCTTGTATATCCTTTTTACATCTTGGTCTGTTACAGTTTTAGCTAAATTTTTAATATATAGCCTCATAGAAGGTTGACCAGGATGGTAGTTTTTAAATACTGGTAATACTTTCATATCTTTGTAAGAGATTCTGTTTTTCAAGAGTTCTTTTTTAGTTATTGTTGGCTGTTCCGGTTCAGGTTGTTTTTCTTCAATGGTCGGTTGTGGTTCCTTCTCGAACTTGCCGAGCTCTCCGATGGCTACAGGTTCATCGGCTTGCTTCTGTAATACATCTGATGGTACATTAACAGATATTTTCTTTACTTCTGTAATTGGAGCCACAATCTCAAATACTTCCTCCTGGTGCACATTAGACCGTCTTAGCTTTGGCAATGTAGCTGTTGATAGAACAGCAGAGGGACGTTTTCGAGTCTTAGGCAGTGTGTGCTTTCGTTTGATCATTGAAGGGGCAACATGCTTGGGTTGCTCGATCTCTTCGCTGGAGATTTCTGATTCTTGATCACTGGGCTCTTTGGCTTGGGCTAATATTTCATCAGCAAATACTTCTCTAAAGGTTTCCTTAAAGAATTGACAGCTTTCTTCGTTTTTACTGAAGGGATTATCTAGGGACATTTTGTTCATCAAGTGCACAGATTGAAAATAAAATGATTTCTTAGAAAATAGGGCAAGAACAATGTTCATAGCTATCTGAGGAGTAATATCAGGGTATTTGTATTTTAAATTGACAGGAGGTGGTTGATAGAAATTTATGGATGGGTTCCAAGCATTGAGAGCTTTCAGGAACTGTTTGACATGATTGGTAGCTTTTGAGGTCTCTATAATTTCAGCTGTACTATCAGTAGCCAATTCTTTTTCAAAGGAATATTCTACAACCAACCTCCTATTAGCTATTTCTAATTGATGGAGACGTATGAGAGAAGCCTTTGCCGTCTCCACACTGGGGAAGGAAGCAAATAAGTAGTTTCGTTTAGACGCAGTTTCCCACACTTTTTCAGCTCCAAAATGTTTCAATAACTGTTGTTTGTCTTGATAGGAAAGATATTGTGGCAGATGCCTAATTATTAGCACCTTAGACATTGTCTGGTCTGTTTACCTTTCTTCCTTCGTCTTATTCTCCCAAATTTAATTTAACTTTTTGCACAACTTATCTTTTGCATTTTCTTGTTTTGATATCAATGTCATTGTCATTATTTGTCATCTGTCATCACCCTGTTTAATAATCTTTTTTTTTTTTGTCAAATCAAACAAAGACAATTCTCAATAGGATTTTCATAACATATTCAATTTTATTCATAGATTTAGTACTCTATATTATTTTATTCATAAATACGTTAGTATGTATCTCTACATCGTTTCTAAATAAGGTTCTCTAAACTTCTCTGTGCCTTGTAGTCATTTTGTTTGTGGTTAATAGTTGTCATTGATAATGTTCTGTTATATCAATGGTAGTTGTACTTACTTACTCCACGGTTGTGACAGTAGGATATGAACTTACTATGACGTGCCGTCAATTTATGGTTATGTAAATGTAAACAAACGACAAAGAAAAGTTATGCTGGAATTTTAAGTATGCGGCGAAAAAGCTTGTTGTTAATGAAATAAAACCAGAGGGGCGTGAAAGATCATTAATGAATCTTTAAAAAAATAGTAGTTTATCATGGCACAAACCCCAACGAAGACTGTAAAGGTGGTTGTGATGGGAGACATCGGTAGAAGCCCACGTATGCAATATCATGCGCTATCATTGGCAAGCAGTGGTTGTAAAGTCGATATTGTAAGCTACTTGGATACCTTACCTCTCAAAGAAGTCCTGCATAACCCTAACATAACCATACATAAGTTACATCCCATGAGACTGGTTAGTGCCCCCAAGTTAATTCAATACCTCGCTAAGGCAATTTGGCAAACTATAAGTTTGTTATTAACTTTGTTTATAAGCGGGAAATGCGAATATCTCCTCTGTCAGAACCCTCCAGCAATTCCTACACTTCCAGTGTGTCGTTTTTATTGTTTAGTTACTAGAACAAAGTTCATAATTGATTTCCATAATTATGCTTACACCATAATGGCTCTATCCATTTCCCCTAATCATCGCCTGGTGAGATTAGCTACTTGGATCGAGAAGTGCTTTGCTCAGTCTTCTGACAACAATTTGTGTGTAACATGTGCAATGAAAGAAGATCTCATTCGAAACTGGAATGTAGAGTAAGTTGTTTTGTTCTATTTTCAGTTCTTTGATAATGTTTTTCTCAATCGTGTGTTCAGAGCCAGACACTGTTTTAATTCTACTTCATACAATATTTTAATTTCAGTGCCACAGTTTTATATGATAAAGCACCTAAGATATTCCATCCGCTAACTTTGGAAGAGAAGCATGATTGGTTTTTGAAGATGGGTTTTCAGTACCCGGAGTTCAGGCACTCTGGTCGGGAGCTGCTCAATGAGCCTCTGGGAGAAAGTCTCAAGACTGCATTTACGGTATGTAACGGGAATAATGTGGTCCTAAGGGAGGACCGGCCTGGCTTAGTCTTTAGCAGCACCAGCTGGACTGCAGACGAAGATTTCAGCATATTGATGGAAGCTTTTCAGAGTAAGTGACTTTTTCATTTAACTATCTAAGAATAACCTTCTAATCTAAGAATAAAGAGAAACACCATAGTCCTGCTGCATGTAGGTTTCCATGCAGTGTTTTTTTTACAGCAGGTTACATTAAGAAAGGCTGATGATTGATAATATTAAGCAGAACCAGTTACAACCAGTGTTTGAATAGGAGACTGCTAGTGGCAAAATTTCTTGAACGTGAACTGCTAATGGAAATATTTCTTGAATATGAAATTTAAAACTTTCTTTATTTCTTCTTCCCACTTCTGACCCAAAATTCAAGTCTTTATTAAAAGATAAACAAGCCATGACTAAGACATTCGGGCAGCATAAATACTTCAAATAATTGGGTTGGCCGAAACACTGGAAAGGTCTATCAATTGGTACCAGAGCAGTGTGGAGTGCACTAGCCAGTAGGACATAGGTTGCAGTCATAGTAAAAAAGTCATTAATTCTTGCTGTACCAATTATATCTCTTGGGAAGTCTTCAAAATGAAGCCAAATTTTATGCCACTGAATTATATTTAATTTTAATACCTTTGACAATTACATTTCAGCCTATGAAATAACATATGAACTAACCAGGAAACTGCCAAAGCTGATCTGCGTGATAACTGGACAAGGGCCTATGAAAGAGCACTACACGAGTCAAATAGCTCTCAGGAAGTGGCAGCATGTCAAAGTGTTGACTCCGTGGTTGGAGGCCGGCGACTACCCAAAAATGGTGGCAAGCGCAGACGTTGGAGTCTGTTTGCATACCAGCTCGTCTGGGCTCGATTTGCCCATGAAGGTGGTTGACATGTTTGGTGCTGGATTGCCAGTGCTTGCTTGTCATTTTAAATGGTAAAGTTTGTTAGAATTTTTGAAATCTTGGATAATAATAATTACAACTTGATATTTTCTCATCATTGTGAATATTAGCCAGATAAGATATCTGCCAAAATAAGAGATTAGAGAGAAAATGGAGATTTTACATATTTCTTTTTATGGATATAAGATAGCAAACGAGCTTGCAGCACCACCCATCTGCTGCCGCCCATGACAACTGTGACTGACTTTGATCTAAACTCAAGTAGGGACTAGGATGGTTAGTCCAGTTAGCTGAGAGTGTTAATTAGAAGAACAGTTTGTCAGTGTGTTAGTGGGTATGAGGACTGTTAGTGATAGTTAGTCCTGTTAGTAATTGTTAGAAAAGTCATGTTCCAAGTCAGTCACAAATGTGTCATTACCCTTGATGACTAAGATGGTCGCCTCTAAATATGTTTAACAGGAAACCACACCTTTCCAACTGGACCACAATTGTCTTAAAGATTATTATGGAATGGTAGAAATGGTACTAGATGCAGTGGCAGGCGGTGGTACTGCCCCGGGCAAACTCTATATGGAACAAAATAGGTTTCATCTAAAACCTATACACTACTTATACACACTAAACACCCCAAAAACAACTGCTTGCAGGCAGTGTAGCATGGATGTGGCTAGTTTACTTTTTATTATGTTCTTGTAGTTAATTTTATTGTATTTTATTTTTGTATTTTCCACCTCTCCTGGATTGATTACATATTTAAAAACCAGTGGACGCCCGCAGCTTCGCTCGCGTGGAATTAGACATTCACTAACTTCAAAAACGGCAGTTTCATACTAACTTTG
>DWTT01001797.1:0-11002 GCA_018250895.1 Carterocephalus mandan | reverse complement strand
AAAAGGGGGTACAAAGTTAGTAGGTATAAAAGTTTTTCGTATATATCTACCTACATTATTTCAATGAAATTTTGTATTTGGGTTATGTTACATCTAATTCCACGCGAAAGTTGGAAATAAAAAAAAAAACCGGGGCGCGTTTTGAGTGGAAAAAGCATTGTTCTTGTAACAATTCCGTGGCTGAACAGTAGGCAGTCTCTGAACATACACCGATAGGATCAAAGGGTTGTTATTTGCACATTGGCATGTGAATTTACATGGTGCGCAGAAACTTCCCTCGTATTCTGAGAAAGGGACGAGAATAGGGTTGTGATGGTGGTAGTACGCAGAAGGCGAGTTTCTATGCATCTCGGCTTAAAAAACTTCCACTTACATATTTTTAGCTCAACACAATTCCTCATTGAAAATATTTAAAATCATTCAACGAAAAGGCTTTAATTAAATTTAAACAAAGGAGAGGTATCATTGCGGCTGTGCATTAATTAGATAGAGATCGTCTGTGGATAAACTAAACTAGTTTTACCTTATTAACCTGAAATTTAAAAAAATCAGGGTTACATTCCCAGACGAGGCAAACAACTAAGGTGAAGAAGGTCAGAGGTAATTGTATTGGTCTCAAATTTTGGTCACTATACCTTTGTAATGTCGTTTGTTGAAGTCCATGTTATTCTGTGACCAGTGAATCCAATTTCCAAGCTACAGCTGAAAGTTTCAAGGTAGAAAAGTCCAATTCTTTGTCCGACACGGAGATCGATCCCAGGATCTCTGGCTGATAATAACGAGACCAACGAGGTAGTAACGCACTTGTGATATCCACACGGACCAGGGGCTCTATTTTTAAACTCACGTGACTTAATCACTCGCCTGCGACTCATTATCTTTATCGACTCGAGAAATTCCGTATTTTTAAATCACAAGTGGTATTAAACACTCAATTGGCGGGCCAAGAGACTAAGTAATACGGTATTGTTTCATTTAACGAATATGAGTCGCAGTCGACCGATTAAGTCATGCGAGCGGTTCAAAAATATAGCCCCATTGACCATATAACACTATTTACCTAAGTAGGCCGCATCGTGTCCTTATTGTTTTGTGTTGGCACAAAAGATGGTTTGATTATTGTTAATATGTTCAGCATTACAATACTTACAACGTTATTAAATTTATTTTTAAAAGTGCATAAGAATAAAACAAAATGATATTTAGGAATTCAATTTTTTTCGATTTCGAAAACACTAGGCTCTTCAAAGTATGCCTATTTTAATTTATTTCACCGAAACATTGCTGTAATTCTCGATACAAAAAAAAAAACCCACTTACATCATGCTTTTTGTCATTTCTCATGTGATCTCCTGAATAATGTAAGTAATAAAATTACAAGTTAAACTCGGATACTCCAGTTTCATCAACGGACCATCGAGCTACCCTGTCAAGGTTCCGACTAAAGTCCAACCGAGGCACGGAACCCTGTCAAGGTAACCGATGATGGTACTGTTCGCTATTTCAATCAGCCGTGGGAAAACAATGTGGTTGCGTGTGCGCATATACCAGATGCGTTCCGATAACATCTGGCCCACATAAGAACTCAATTTTTAACTAGAGACCGGTTCGGCGTGGCTATTTCCCTTTACCGGTATTAATGGATATTGGATTATTTTGTCCGGATCTGACTTAGCTAACAATTTTTTTTTTCGAATAGACCAGACGATCGAAAAATCACAAATCATATCTCTGGTGACTGGGGAAGGGGAAATTCCTTTCTTTATTCCCTATAATGTAACAAGTGGCATTAAATAGACTAAGTAGTACACGGTATTATTTCTATTTAACGAATATGAGTTATTATTATTATTTAAAAAAGGTGACAAGAAATAAAACAACAATAGTAGGACTTACTTTCCTTAATTCTGATCCTTTCTTAAGAGAATTAGTCATGATACGTCCGGTCTGATCGAATAGGCGAAACTGTTTACTTGACCAATAGGCTGGACCACGAACTAACGCAACTAATGGCTACCATATAGTGTGAATCGGAACAGGGGCATTGGTGTTCAAGGGTTTGTTTGATCGTTACCACAATGGCGCCCTAATAACCCAACTACCTATATACGGTGCATGATCCGTCCACAAGTGAAACTCTGTAAAATACTTACACTTATCATGCCGAGGATACACTATATCGGGATTCAGCGAATATTCGCTGTAATAATGTTTTTATGGCGACATTGCGACACGAATATTCGCACGATAATGTGGCCCCAGCATCAGGAATCATCAGTCTCTTCAGAATTCGACCGCGCTTGGCAACTGCGGACTGGCAGACTTCGAACGCTTCTAAGTACATAATGGAGAACTCTCGCAAATGTACGTATGTTTCCTTGCGATATTTTCCCTCAATGAGAAAGCATGTGACAATAAATTGCTTGGAACGCACAAAACTTGTTCAACGATGTCCAACATAACACAACATCGCGCCTGTATTATCCCGAAAGCAAAGGCAGACGTGTGCAGTAGGTACGTCCACTTTTCATCAGTTATGATTAGATATAGATCCCATGTAGGATCCCATCCACACCGAATCGACTCATGGCCTACTAATACCACCGTACGTTTTTCGCGGTCTTTTTTACGGCGAACTGGTCTCCTGTGGAATGAGCTTCCGACTGAGGTGTTCCCTCCGAGCTACGACATGGAGCGCTTTAAAAAGAGTGTGAAACGCTTCCTTCAAGGCAGGCAACGCACTTGTGATACCCCTGGTGTCGCACGTGTCCATAGACGACGGTGACCACTTACCATCAGGTGGACCGTACGTATGTCAGTTTGTCAGTCTAAAAAAAGGATTCCATGAAAGAAGTGAGCTTTTTGTCATACACCGCACACTAATCCAGACTCCGACTACCTGGAATTTCAAGTCAGAAAAACGCAATAATAGGTACTTTAGATTAAATTTCAGAGATTTCACGAGTCTCACAGGTAATGCTAATTTACGCAAACTGTAAGCGTGGAACCAAAGCGGAGCGTGACTTTAAACGGCCAGTTACACATTAAAATATACGATTTACTAGCATTTAACAATCAACAGCTCGTTTCGACTTTTAATTAAAAGCATCACGGCCCATTTAATTAACGTTTTATTTACATAAAAGTTCTCGTTCACCGATTTCGAAGTAATAAAATAAATTGGCAGGTTAATAGCCTTTGGTTTTGATTATAATTATTACGTGTGTTAAATTAATTTTCAATTAGCTGGACGAAAGGCTGGACGAAATGTATTTATTTATTAAATTTTTGTCACCGTTACAATAAGTAAAGTATAAAAAGGCCAAGACGTATGACGAGATGAAATGTTTTTACTCCGGAACTAAAGGTTTGTTTGCGATAATTTCCTAGCACTAATTTAATTTAATTGTTATACGAACATTTTTAAAGCACGAAATTAAGATTTTAAGGTTAATTCTTACATGGCCTTTCTCAAATTCTACCAAAGTCAACCTCCAGGTTGTGAACTGCATTGCTTAGAATCTGAGATCGTAGTTTTTATCGACGAAGTAAAAATAACGTAGACAGAGAGAGTGCGTGTCGTATCGTATGTTTTAAAAACATCATAGTACATAATATTATAGGAACAATAAAGAAAATGGTTACTGTCCATTTCCGTAGTGTGGGTCTTTCATGAATGGATATTGCCAATTTATCTTCACATTTTGCAATCTAGAACTCAAGATGAAGATGATCATCGGAATTGACCGAGACTAGTCAACCTTTTTCTGACTTAAATCACACGTCAGTAAGCCAGTAAATTCAACTATGAATATATATATATAATATACTCACGAAACATTCAGTAATAGTTACTTTATAAAAACTATAATTAATTAATGGATCTCAATTTCAGGTTAATTTAGTAACCCATATACAATTCATTAATTAGCAATTCATAACAATACAATAAAATATAACAATTCAGTAACATAAAACAATAAAAAACAATCCCATTAAATTTTAGAATGATTTAAAATCAATAATATTGCAATATTTAAATAATAAATATAATATGAATAATTTGAAAAGTTCCTTTGAGTTGCTATGGCATTCGCGATTGCCTTACTAACCAATTGAACCTAAGATAACAGTCCATAATAAAATAATTTTAATTACATAATCAATGAATCAATCGTTTATCGAGTAATGGCGATAAGTTTATTTATGTCTGCTATACAAGTTTAGATATGAGTATTATAACAATGCCATTAAAATCATAATTATCATTCATATAGTTTGCATTGACAACGTAGTCTTACGCAACTGTATACAATGAAGGTAATGTTGAAATGTTCAAAAATATCTATAATAGGCAACGGTAAAATTAAAAAAATACTAAAATTTTCCATGCAATAACTCTAAAACATTATTAAGAGAGTTGTTGCATAAAGTTGAGAAAAAATAATGCAGATATGCGGAGACATTGGCAAACATGGCTTAAATACTATATAACATACTTGCTATAACAACCAGGCCCGACTTAACGTGCCCTACTCCAGAGCACCGAAGTCACCCACCAACCGCTAGCCTCTACCGGGGTGGCTTAACACTATCGATTGGTTAATAATATTGTTGAACGCGAGCGTTTAAACCTTCAGGAAACTTGACATAAGAAAACGGATAAACCTCATTAAAAACTGCGACTTCACGTCTTGATTGATGTCAAAACATTTACTGGTGAGCAGGAAATCATGAAATAGCGGCGCGGCGGTAATGACTAGTCAAACTACTTAATAACTACGCTGGTTATGTCAATCGAGCCTTATGAAGCTATTTGGTTGAAGTTACGAGAGGACGACATAAAATTCATACAATTTCTTACCATGTGATTAGAGTTGTTCGTCGATGTCACTCGTATTGATTAAGTAATTCATTCAAAGATCTGAATCAAATATCAAGAATGTTCATTCCTAGTCGAAAGGTACACAGGCTCTACCACTAACTACCCACAGCTGTCTGTTAATTGTCATTACATAAATTACCCTGTAAAAGGCATTACATTTTAACCCAGATACGCAGGAAATTGTATTTGAATAAGTGAGTTCAATTGAACTGTCAAGTGAACTGTCTCTTGGTGTGCCACTTACTGGCCTAGCTCATTCATTTATTTCTAAGAGATCGTTTTCAATGAAATAAACGTTTAACAGATGGTAATTCAGTATGTACTCGCTATAGTTATGAGCTACTGTTAGATTATGTAGCCGACAAAGATGCAGCTAAGGTCAATTTGATACATTTTATCCGTCACCTGACGAATCTGCCTGATTGAACGAAGGTACTATTCTAAGTCAAATATGTTTCTAAAATTTTGTAGTATGGGATAGTATAGCAGTTGAATATGGGACCTTGATAAGATCACATGATAAACAAAAGCTAGCTACCTTAAGATTCAGACTAACTGAGGCTTATGGATCGTAGTCAGAAACTCCTAAATAATGGTTTTGTAAATTGTGTTGCACACGCAACATGTGCGTTAATCGTGCTTCGGTTATGTATTAGCATCGAATATTAATGTGGCTGGCCCAGTACAAGAACCCTGAACCAGTCGCCCTACTATTTCTTCGTCGCAAAGTTTTATTAGTTAGGTAAAACGTTTACAGATTCACCTGTCCAGTTTCCCCCAACGTTTCTTTAGTTTGTTATAGCTTCATCATTCCAATTAATCTTACCGAATGTTTCGATCAATCTGGAGCGTGTTTGAGTGGCGAGGGTCGCACTCCCGGGCCCCAAGAGTGCCGTTTGACCTCCCTTACATTTGCTGACGACCGTTCAATACCATCTCCACACATACCTAGTTATAAGTGGTAGGTAGCACAGAAAAATATTCTTGCTACGAGATACTGCGTGTTCATAGAAGACTGAATTGGGATGGGAAGTATCTAATATCGCTTGACGGTATTTAAATTTCAGGTTGAAAGAAAGGTTGGATGACATACGAGTTGGATGACATTTCAGATTTGTTCAGATCAGTCCCATCTTCCAATGTTTGTGAAAATTGATGCTTCATTTTATTTTTTTTGTTTTTGTTGATGCGAAAATTTTTTCATAGTTTATTGTTATTGAAGACCCATTCCTCTCAGCAACGTTATATCTTATCTCCATCAAGGACGAGGCCTTTTTCTTAAAAGATAGTAAAACCATTTTCTTCGACAACAAATTATTCGCCGTCCTCTGAAACAGTTTCAATTAATCACTTGAAACGTTTCGATTTATTTCAAACGTCTTTGAGGCTCTGGTATCCTCTACCTCTCTTTATTTGTTGACACTACTAAGAAGGTTGGGATAAACTTAGACTCAAATAATGTAGTCGTATACTTTGGCCACCATTAATTAAAAGTAAACTATGAATTTGTAAATTTCTATGACATTAACTGCAAAATTTATCACACAAAAGAACTATTGTACAAATAAGTATATAGGTATTTTCAGATAGAGTCCTCTAGATTGAGTGCTTTCAGAAGTGTATAGTCGTCCATACAGCCTTAGAGACGTTCACTTTGAAGTTCCGGCGTGTTCAAACAACCCGATTGCAAATATTGGGAAGATCTTCAGGAGGTCAGAATTTGAGAATCCCTATGCCCTTTAAGGTGTCTGCCCACTACACCGTACCAAATCATGACCTTGCCAGGAACGTATTAAACACGAAAATCAACATGATACGCTCTACTATGCCCACTGAAACTAATCGACGGTGTTCTATGCCGATATGATATCCCGTATGAAGCCCGTATGCAACCCGTATGTTACCCGTGTGTAATCTGTATGATGCTCGTATGCAACATCCACTAAAATCGATAGGAATCCGTTTCATTCTCTCCCCGTAATGCTCAGCGTTTCACGCACCGGTTTGGCAACGTCAAACTATTCTCGACTACAATAATTATTGTTGACACTCCGTGCATTGGTCGATGACAGAACGATCTAGTGGGCATAGTCATCTACTTTTCAAGAACATTCAACAAAGAACATTTTTTTGTCTGACATGTTCCTAGCAGGGTCATGGTATGATACAGTGTAGTGGGCAGAGACCTTTAGGCTTTCACTTGAACGGGTAAATTGTTATTTGTTACATTATAAATTTACTTCAGAAATTAGAAATATATTTACAGTTTAAAAGTAGGATAAGTCTGTCAATATAAAATTATACGAGCAATGTTCATTAGTTTTCGATAACTTAGGTACCATAACATAACCGAATGAAGAAAGTATCGTTGGAAAACAAAATATTGTGATACCTATAACATTTCTTAGATTATAATTTCTTACCCAGTTGAAAACAAAGCAATTTTTCCGTCCCATCGATAAAATCACCGACAAATATTTCTGCTTCATCATCATTCGGCATTCGTTTTAGAGCGTATTGGGTACATGAGTCGGTATTGTAACGCGGTGCCGGAAAATCACACAAATACTATAAAGGCGAAAGTTTGTGAGTGTGAGTTTTTATACGTTTGTTACTTCTTTACGCTCAAACCGCTGGACCAATTTCGTTACAATTTGGTATGGAGGTATCTGACTACCTGGATTAACATATATGATACTTTTCATCCCGATACTGTGTTACCTAGGTAAAAGTAGTCCACGCGGGCGAAGCTGCGGACAGCAGCTAGTATGTACATAAATCTAATTGCTCAATTCACATGACCGATTCAACCATTCGGAAAAGCGTCACGGGAGCTCTTGAGTTTTAAACGAATTTCTGGCCAAGCATCGAACAGTCAGTTTGAATTGAAAATGGCAACTTTTCTAGCACCGGATCAAATCGAATGATGATACGAAGTTTTGATTTACCATGATGTATTATTCCGGAATTAAGTATTCTGTGCCGGAACTGAGTTCCAACTGCTTTGTTAAAATTTGGTATGGAGCTGACAACCTGGATTAACATATAGGATATTTTTCATCCCGATACTGTGCTCCTTAGGGATTAAGTCCATTATTTTTCGCCCTTTGTTAAACTCTATTTTAAGGTTTACAATAAAGTTGTGAATAAATAAATAAATAAAAGTAGGTATGTATATAGGTACTGTAAAATTCACGCGGCCGTGGCCGCGGGCAGCAGGTATTAAGTACACACGTACTTACTGTACCCCACTACAGACCCCAGTGGGGATTTAAAGAGGAAGTACCTAAAGGACAGTGACACGTTAAATGATTATAGACCGCCTTAAAAAAACGCCTATAAATATGTTTATAACAAAAAATAAATCATTGAAAGACACGTCACATGTACCAACAACAGTACAATAGGATATTTTGCTTAATCACCTCTATTCTACATTGGGGACCATTAGCGCGTATTGGAAACAGACGACATTGTCGAACGAGTTACACCAACACGGCGGAGCGCAAACAAGGTGCCTAATTGCGAGCCTAATACATGTGAGTGATTCAACCATTTGGAATTATTTGACACGACATAAAGCACTTTGTAACGACGAAAAGGTTTTGATTTAAAAGGGAGCCTCTTCACAACAAACTACAGCGTTGGCGAATCAATATTTTGAAATAAGATATTGGGATTGTGTACATTTTAGCATACATATACTATATGTTACGACCCATTTTTAACAAACCTTTTAAGATCAGTGATTGTTAAAGCAAACATCTATAAAAAAATTATCGCCTTACAATGTCGTCCTGGTACGGCGCCTTAAAATCGAACAAATACAGTGACAAATCGGAAAAATCGCGTAAAATATCAAAAGCGAATTGTAGAACTGATTTTGGTAAACCGGGGGAGCTTATGTCCCGGAAAATCACAAGGAGCCGTCAAAAACGACGACACATTAAATAAACGCGTGGCCCTGATGGTGACATACGACCGTAATAAAACAAAGAGTGGTTTACATTGTAAAGGCGGTGTGGTGGGCACCGCGCACAATGGCCGTACTTAGTCCGGTCCGCTGCTCCCATACCGGAACACATTTTCCGGATCTGCCGCAATAAGCATTCGAGCAAACAAAGATGTTTTCCGTGAGGCCCATCCGGAAATGCTCCAGCCGAACTATGCCCTTGCCGGGTTTCGATATACAGGGGAGTATCACCGCACCCACCAACTACATAGTAGATAATTATATGTTGACGTCTGTACATATACATACATACATACATACAGAGAAAATTTAATAATGGGGTGACCTAAGCTGCAATTACCTATTAATAAAGGATGAACAACCCCACATTACATAACCGACGAATACTTGTTAAAATGTTGAGTAACATTAACAATTTAAAAATGGATTACATACCGAACCTAAAAGAAAAGAAAAAATTCTAGATCTAATGAAGTGTAGTTATATTTTCTTCAGCTGAAATAAGTCGATATCAACGAACCTACACTTAATAAATACGATTATGTATACTGCATGAGACGATATTTACGTGAAAAAGCTTTGGACTACATATCAAATATTGCACTAAGGATGTTGCACGTCCGTAACAGAATTAATTAAGTTAATGGCAACGAGCCAACACTACGTCGTAGTCGTATAGTATCTACCTATGTCTCACGTCACTATGAGCTTTAAGTCAACTAGCAAAATATGTTTCATAACTCTATTATGCTTCTGTATCTACAATAACCTAAGTATAAACTGCAGGTATGGATAAAGTTTCATCGCAACCCTTTCTTTATCCCACTGTTGGGCACGGGTCTCTTCTCAAAATGGGAGGGATTAGGCCTTAGTCCACCACGCTGGCCAAGTGCGGATTGGCAGACTTCACATGCCATCGAGAACATTATGAAGAACTCTCATGGTTAAAGTTTAAACGATGTAAGTCTAAATTTTAGTAATTCAAAATCTATTAGTCGGCCCATTTTCAGAGGAGAACCGCACCCAAAAGAAGGACAAAGAATGGGTTGTGGTTGCGGTGGTAGATATTCGTAGAACTGATAACCAATGAGGTAAAAATGTCTTCAAAAGGGAGATTTACAGTTAACATGTAACACCTAAAAGTACTAGGCTCTCCGTTAAGGTACAGCGACGACCTGAAGAAGGCAAGGAAAAATGTCGTGATATTAAGAATAGGAAACGAGAAGTATAGCCTATATACTATAAATATAGTCAATAGTGTAAATACTTTCACCTTTCTTTAAACCTTTGATTGAATGACCACATTTAATTCTAGGAACACTCATTAACATTTCAACACACTAAAAGCGAACTAATCTTGTTATTTCTAGCTAATGTGTGAATCCCACGGGGGGTTTTTATCTGAGATCTCTTTACGCCGGCAGCTGACGTAGCCAAAAGGTACAGACATCGTTCAGCATGTAAATTGAGCAGAGATTCTTCGGACAAGGACATTGAATAAAATATGACAGAACCAAAAAAAATTACTTAATTTTTTCTGGTGGCTGATAATGTTCTTCTCGGTAGCATCAACTTAGTGAACCGGCGATAGATATAAATTTTATGATATCTAATGACATGTTATAAACTGATCTGAATCTAAATTTACTATCATTGGATAACCATTCCATCCGATCGTCATAGCAAATATTAGATCGGCCTATAGTGTCCCGTACTTGAACGCTAGTGAAATATGTATTATTTAACATTTTAGCAGTCTGGAGACTCGAGACGAACTCAATCGTGTGAAATACATATACGTAAAGTATAGGTAGATGATGTGGCCTCATGAGACAGCCAGACACCAGACGGCCATAACGCAAGCAAAGTGAGGATTAGTTTAGGCGAGACGACCGCTCGTTACTATGCTATCCCGAGGGACCTTACGCTTAAATCCAATTCGTTAGTCATCGTCTTCACGCCCAATGTTTCGCTTAACACGCTACTTTTGAGCGAAACGAAGGGGCTCCCTTAGATGGCGTTACCGAAATATATTTCTTTGTATGAATTTATGGCTCCACTGTTACAGCTAATTACTTTCGAAAGCGGAGGTATAGAAAGTGTCGACAACAAAGAGATAATGTTAAGAACGAGTAAGATTATTA
>DWTT01001796.1:0-11004 GCA_018250895.1 Carterocephalus mandan | reverse complement strand
ATTTCCGTGAGAAACGTGTTTACTTATTTTTTCTATTAGTCCATAGTTTTTTTAATCATAGCACGAACTTAGTGCAAGCCTTCAACACAGATAATGTATGCAGTCCAAGTTTATGAGCGGGAAATTCAAGGGAAATTCAAATTAAATGAAGATTAAGAGAACTTCATTTACATATATTTCATGCACAGGATATAAGAGGAAGAGAGAAAGAAAACTCCTATAATGTGATATAGACAATAGACTTGCTCTGTGTCTTAAGATATTTCAATATTTTTTAGGCATACTTATAACAAACATTTAGTAACATTCTTAATGTCGTCCAGTTAGCTAAGCCCTATTTGTTGCGTTTTTATTGACAAGTTATAGTGTTAGTGAAACACAATTCATTTGAAATGTTATTTAACCTCATCTTACAGTCAGGCACTTAGGCTATCAGAAAGTTTCTGTTCAGTCAGGTTTCTGTAAGCTGTTGGAGGAATAACATTCAAACATGGCAACCAGTCGAGTTTTTAAAAAAAAAATGCTTTTTTTTTCAGCATGGTACGCATTCAAAACAGAATTTCCGTTGGCCTCGAAGTGTTGCAATATTTCACAACTCGCGAGTGGTGGTTTGACACTCACAACTTTAAGGCCCTTGCTACCAAACTGAATCCTGTCGACTTTCAAACATATCCCATGGACCTGAAGGTCATAGAAATTGCACCATATATAGAAAGCTGTATGATTGGTGGGAAAATGTTCTGTCTAAAGGAGAAAATGGAGAATCTACCGAAAGCAAAGCTGCAAAATAATATGTAAGCAATCATATTACTAATTGATTTCAGGAGTCATTTAATAAATAGACGTGTTCTTTTAATATTGAATTATGATAAATTTAGTAGTGCTTAAGTACGTGTTTCATCTATTACACGGTATTATTACTACCCTATATATTATTTGTTATTAAATGATTCTAAATATAAGTGTACTTTGTGAACAATGAACTTACAAATAATATTTCATTTCAGATTATTTGTTCTGGATTTAATGGTGTCAGCGTTCTTCTATTTACTGATGCTGTATGTGTTAGTTCTGTACATCACACCATTGCGAGTTCTGTTGAGCTACGTCCCATTCGTAAGCTACTTACCACTAGTGGGCAATGCTGTGTTTGAACAGTCTTAGTAGCAGCTCTTGAGGAAGTTCTTCAGATGAATTACATTCCAATACTACGTAGGTAGTTCAGGTTGATACTTGCAATACGAAGTAAAGTGGAGTATTTTAGCGGATATAGAAAATACTACTCTTATACAATCTATGTTATATAATGTAGACATTTAAGGAATGTATAAACCAAGTACCTGTAGATACCAATATAACATTCTACTATTCCATTTAAAATGTACCTAATGAACAATTTCTTTGTATTTCTTTTATTCTTTGTAACCCATCCCACCTAATACAGCAATATATTATGAAATTATGTGAAAAAATTACGTATGTCCTTAAATACTCTTTTTTCTTATTAATACATAACAAACTACTTTTTCTATTCACTTTTATCAAAGTACATTAAAGCTATAGCTATTACTTAAACATTAAAAGCGATGTTAAAAGCTACAAACTCTCAATAGCAGTTTTTTTTTTGTAAATCCCCGAATATGATTCAAATACGTTTAGACTCTATTTTTTATTGAGATGATGACGAGACTGCTTATAAATGCTATTGTGGATAATATTCAATAAAAAAGTTATGGGAATAGGAAAAGACGCGCGGTGCTACTAACCGTTACCACAGAATAATAGTACAAGTCAGTCACTAATTCCCCCTTGATGGTCGGGGGGAAGAGTCAACAGTGGAACAGTGGAAGGTCCAACAGCTCTCTAGGGAGCGGTCGGCCTTCAGGGGGACGCGCGTGCAACGGCGCTATCCCCCTTAGATGAGGATGTGGTCCATTGTCGGCGCGGTTATACATAACACGCGCCAACCGGATCACAAACTCATCAAGCGACTCCAACCTGCAGGCGCGCGCTATCATCGCGTTCCGGACGTAGCGCCACGATACGAGTTCATCTTGCCCTCGGAAGCTCGAAAGGTCGCAACGCGTTTACATATTGAATGTGTACTTCATTTGGCCTTGGCAAGCTTCGATTACTCATCACTGTAATCATTAACAATAACTTAACGTTCAAAACTGACCACATAATAACAAGAACAACATTTACAATAATAAGAAGTGCAACATTTACAAGCCTAGCTACCGGGTTAGTCTCAATCTTAGCGTGCCTAAGTAAGTCGTAAATGTTCTTCTAACCAAATCAGATGAGATAAAAGCCCCGTGCTAAGAACATTTGAACAACCAATCCTAGAATAAACCAAACCTACTGTTTACTAAACCTAAAACTAAATATTAAGCTAAGCTATACAAGGTTTAAATATTTTTTAAGAATAAACCGGAGCGAAATAATAAGCTATACAAGCTATATAGATGACTCTTTGTTTGATAAAACATTTTGAGCCACTAAATTGATTATGTAATAAGTGAAACTTGTTTCAAGTCCGGCTCTGATGTTCAAGCTGGAATAATATTCCGGACACTTTAGACAGTTTTAGTAGTTCTAGTAACTATACATATAATATATATATGTATATGTATAAAATATCATCACGCCTCTATTTCTCCGAAGGGAAGTCAAAGGTGTATAGTACATTCACTTTGCACCAGATTTGCTTAGGTCCCATGTAATAGTTGGTGAGCCTACTGCCATACGAGTAAACACACCAGGCAAATATTTTTTTATTGGGAATTTTTAGTTTAAAAACCATAATACTACCCGGCTTAACTATAATTGACATTGAAATTTTTGTACCTTAGGTACCTTTTCGCCACTCTTCACAAAAATAGATTTCTAAAAACTAAAAGATAAGGGGTATGAAGTTTTGTTTTCAAGATAGTTAATAAAAAAAACAAATGTATCTAAAACCCGTGTCTACACAACAGATATTATAAAATATTCTGAATGTTAAAATGTATGAACGATGACCGCACTCCCGGATTTCTCTGTCCTCACAGGGTTAGCACAGCACATAATAGTGTCTATCAGTTTATTCCAAATCTAAACGTGATGTCTTCAGTTTTGTGCTGTATCTCGTGTTCACAGATGAAGAACATGCGTTGCCAACAGCCAATGTCGTTCAGCTGGCCCGAATAGAACATGGAGCCACATTGCTCAGCATCGCCGCCGTCCGGTTGGCCGTTGCCCCAGCTGTTATAGCCACTTTCGTGTAGTGGAATTTCTGGGGAGCGAAGATATCGGCATTTTAACAAGGAACCCTCGTAGTCGAGAGAGAGCTACTTAGGATAGGGAGCTGGTGTCTTTTAATTTGAGTTACGAGAGGAAAACATTTTAAAAGTACCCGGATATCATGTGAGCGACGCCGGTTTTTGTGGGATATTCATTTATTAAAATTCCTCCAGGATCTCTATCAGAACAAAGTTGATAAGGTTAATTGTTAATAGCTATGCAACATTGTGAAGCCACGGCGTTGTATTTCTCGGGTTTACTAAATAACGGTTTGTGCTTCCAGTTTGGCCGCCAGCAGCCCTAGAAGTCCCCATTTAGTGGCCTCTTACAACAGGTAGGGAGAGGATGAAGTAAAATGTTGGTGTCGAACCATCAGATCAGATACAGTTCGCTCAAGGTCATGTTACTTGTAATGAGTCACTCAATGCTGTAAGCAGCAGCCGAGGAAGACAAAAAAAAACATAACTTACCGCCTTTAGTAGTAACCCAGCCATTTTTATTCTTGAATCCTAAGTGCACCGCTCCTCTTAAGTAGTCGCCTTTAACGTTGTCTTTGTTTGCATTTGCGGTCAGATTGGCCAAGAGGGAGGCCTCTGCTTCGGAGTTGATTATGGCTAAGTATGACAGCTCCGCAGCACAGATAGCGTACGCATCACTCCAATTCTTCGGTGTCAGGTGGAACTTGTAGCATCTGTCCATCAATGTGTGGAATTTGTAATCTGGTGGTGAGAGAGGAAGTTAAGAAAACCGATTTAATTATATTTGAAACAATACAATACTTTATTGTACACCTAAAAGAAAAACATACATAGGTAAAGGAATAAAAAACATCGGGTGAAACAAATGGCGGTCTTATCGCTTAGAGCGAGCCAAATAACTTTACCCAATAACTTTACCCGACTCTGATGTTGAACCCTTCTAGCATGAAGATTTACTCGCGATTTTTCCTGGGATTTTAATGAAGGTTAATCATTCATAGAACACTTTGAACCCTACCTATAAATTATTGCTTCGAACGCTTTTATAAGTCTGTTAATATTATTAATAGACCGTAGTAAGCCTTACATTTATCTGTTACTACTCAATTATACTGTATGCCAATCATTATCGCATTATTGATTACTAGTAACAAAAACTAAAAGCAAGAATCCGTCTGGCTTAATTTGCTTGGCGATCATCAAACATTATCTAGAAGCTTCAAAATCGTGACAGAAGAAATATTTATAGTGTATCAAAATGCAGTATATATTTGCTGAACAATGGTTGAACATTTCCATGACATGTTTTAATTGAATTCTAAAGTTTTGAATAGGTAGTAGATTAAATTGGTTGAAAAGTTACTTATTAATGTACTCTGTGTATCATCATTAACAGGGTATTTTAAAGGTATACCTATGTCAGCAAACGAGCTTGCAGCACCACCCATCCGCTCAAATTGAAAAAGGCTCAAATAGGGACTGGGATGGTTTTTCCAGTTAGCTGAGAGAGTTAATTAGAACATTAGTTGGTCAATTCATTAGTCGACATGAGGACTGAGGACTGTTAGTGATAGTTAGTCCTGTTAGTAAAATAAGAGTCTTGTTCCAAGTCAGTCACAGTTTGTTGCTACCTTTGAGGACAAAGATGGTCGCATCTAAAGAAGTGTACCTAACCGGAAACCACATCTTTCCAACCGGACTACAATTGCTTTAAATTATTACATGGTAGAAATGGTACGGCCGGTGGTACTGCCCCGGGCGAACTCCTTAAGGAACAACAAAATAGGCTTCGTATAAAACATTTTTGGATCCTATAGGCTCTACCAAGGCTAAACTTATGACATCTAAGTAAGTTTTGACGGGCCCGGTGGCGCAACCGTAACACGACCCTACCTGTTAGGTACGTCAGGGATCGTGGGTTCGAATCCCGCGAAGGACAAACATTCGTGTGACGAACATTTGAGTCTGGATGAATTATCTATTTAAGTATATACGAGTATATTCAAAAATATGTATGTACATAGTATAATACTCTATGTCACCCATATAGTACTGGCTCGTTTGCCCATACATAGTTCAGGCCTAGTTTGGTGTCAGATGAGATGAGATGTATGAGAATGACAGTGATATTTATAAATATTTATGATATTTATCAATAAATATTTATAAATATTATGATATATAATATATCATAGATAACGTCCCCGTGGGGGATACAGAGGTAGTAGAAATGGGTGTACAGAGGTTCAGAGGTACCCATTTCACACTAGTTATCTTTAGGTCCCATGCACGGAACCCCTTCCGTGCTCAATGGTCCGACGTAATAGGAGGTGAGCCGAATTGGCTCCATACACAGGGCACACTTTCAGACTCCCACCTACTACCGGGAATTTCATGTTCAGGAATCACAAGAACCCAGAACCGAACCTAGGACCTCTAGTTTCGTAGTCACCCTTGCGATCACTAGTCAAACGCGGAAGTTCCATAGACCGACCTGGTCATACACTGTGACCTTATCAACATAATATATGACACAAACAAACAAACTTACTTGGATCATGCATGCCACATTCCGTGTTCCAATAGACAGTAGCGTAAGTCTTTTTGCAGATGAAGGGTGCCTTCTTGTTGCAGTTATCATCGTTGAGGGTACCGTCACGGCGCATCACCACACATCCTTCCGTTCCCCCGGCGTTGTTGGGTTCGCCGTAGCCCCAGTTATTGTAAACGTCTGCCATACGTTTACCTGAAATAGTTTTTCTTTAAAAAATGGATGTATGACTTTTTATACAACCTAACAAGCAAGCTGGCAGATAAGTATTGGTTTATGAGCAACACCAGAGGCCTTATCGGACCTGAGGGTGAAACCATAGACTGTCCACTGTTTTACTTTCCATCCATCCATCCATCAGACTCTGGAGGTTCACTGCTGGACATAGGGCCTCTCCTAAACGACACCACTCCGACCGGTCCTACGCTCTTTGAATCCAGCTGTTTCGAGTCTATTGATTCTATTGCGTCATAAAACGAATATTTATGTATTTTTAAAATTGGCAAAAAACAAGTCCGTACTGTCTGAAGGGCTTCAACTGTTCAAAATGAGCACGAATTTCTAATTTACTATGATCTAATTGGTCAAGGGGCGTGGCTCAGCTGAGTGACAATGATGAGCAACTATTTTCTAAACGCGAATAGACTATATGATAATAGCAAGAGATGTTCTCACCATCAACTGTATCAAAGATTTCCTTGACGTTCATTGCAGCAGCGCCGATAAACAGCCATTGGATGTATGGTTGTGTACGGTTCCAGTGGTCTAGAAGAATAGATGCTTCGTCTTCGTCTTCTGGATAAAATAACATGGCACCTTCTCTTTCGCACACCGTTCTCGCTCCATCCCAAGTTCTATATAAAGTGTGCAGTTTGTAGAAACTTTCGGTGATGTCAAAATATTTATAATCCTTTCTGAAGAATTTTTCATTTTCCTGCTGTCCATCTGAAAAACTCAAACTATAATGAGTGTTCTTTTTTCAAATGGAACAGTATGGGGATATATGAAACTCAAGCACACCATGGATTAGGGCCGGATTTAGAAGTCTGGAGGCCTCGGGCGACAAAGGAGTTGAGGCTGGCCCCAAATTATTTTCCAAATGTGATGAACAACTTTTTTCAGTCGATTTTTTCAATCAATAATTTATTGTGAAACCGAGTAAATATATTATTTTAGTATTTAACAAAAAAAAACAAAAGAAAAGTCTATTGTGGGGGCCCCTCTTATGTGGAGGCCCGGGGCTGTAGCCCCGGTTGCCCTCCCCTAAATCCGGCCCTGATTACAGCATCTTTGTATCAGTGATTATAATTATTATAATTATGAAACTGTACACTGTATGAGTGTATAAATGTAAAAATGACAATACTGAAACGCTGACTTGTTATTTCAAAGACAAGCGTTTGCAGTAATAAGTGTGTATTCGGAAAGATCAAGAATCACGATGTAACTTCCCGAAAGACTTTGCATTTTATTGGAAATCTGCGTTCGAATTTCAAAAAAGGTATTTAAAAGGATTTAAAAGGATTTAAAACCTGTATAGATTTATTGTTCCTTATTTACCTACTGTACAACCTACATTCTATATTTGTGTCGAGGGTATAGAAACACGCTGAATTGCGCGGGCAGTTTATTATTTACGACGATATTGAACTGCAGACACTCATCGCAGTGATTTTTAATTGTTGCTATAGCTAATAGCTATGACATTGTGTTATTAATTATATCATAGTTTGTATATATTAATATTTCTAGTTGACGTTACTACTACGTTGGGCTTACTCACGGAGTACTTAACGGCACTTTTAAGTCGGAAATTGGCCTACTAGTTTCGATCTATTACGATGATCATCACACGTGAGTAAGCCGGTAACTTCAACTATGAATATAATTGAACTTACCGGCTCACGAACTGGACACTCATGAATCGTTCAGTAATAAAATATTCAATATTTATCACTCACCTATGACAGCAAATATGTATTCCATTACCAAAAGCACTAAGACGGTCTTGGAAACCATTTTAACTTTACTGTCCACTATCACTTAAGAATGTTACTAAAGATACATATAAAAATATGTTTTTGTGAACGAAGCGATCTATAAATAATATTATAAGTGAATAAATGAATCTACTTCGAACATCAAAACCAGGCGGACTGGCGTGAGCGCAGCTTGCTAATAAAACTTTATGATAGCAGAGGTCAGTGTAGATAACTTCGGAAATCGCAACCTTCTTTATCTTGAACGTTGTAGCATCACAAAAAATTACCGTTTAAGTATAATACATACTTAGGTACTCGTACTGATCCTTTTAATTTAAGTACATACTCATAGTTGAAGTTACCCGAAATAGGCCGACTAGTTTCGATCTTTTACGATGATCATCTTCGTAATAGATGTTAAGTAATTTAAGTACATACCTTATATTCGGTATGGTCCCGAATAAATTTCAATATAAATTTCATTTTAACACAAAATTGTGTCACAAGAATAATAAGAGATACATGTCAATGTATAATAAGAGATACATGTCATTGTATCTCTTATTATTCGTTTTTCTCTCAATGATACAAACTCCGTAAAAGATTTATTCATCAGTATTTTGAGGTCCCGATGTTCACTCGCCTTCTACCTCAGCTCTTATTAGGTACAACCGCCGCACTACACATACTTGTTTTTATTTTATGAAGCTTTTGCACTATGAAAGCTTAAAGCATTATTCACAATTTCACACTGCTGTTGTTGCTGCGTGCCTACGAACACACGAACGAAAATATAAATGGCAATGAATCTAAATTTATCCTAAGTGCTAAGTAGCTACCCGACCAAAGAAGCACATTTGCCATACACATTTTGCAATTTATTTCAAAAGAAGATAGTACAATACAGATTAAAAATACATATTTAGCAAAAGACAGAAAAAACGACAATATCCTTTTTTCTGTGGCTACTTACATTACCTACTTAATTAAAAAGGGGCCGCACTCAGCGTTGGCCGTAGCAGACCACGACCGCTAGTTTTCAGTGCGCCCATTTTGCGCGCAGTGAAAACGTGAAAAAGTGATGTCTTATAGTAGATTTAATTTAAACTTAAATTAACAAACAAAATTAAAATATAATAATAATAGCAATAAAAATAAAAATCTACTAAGGAAAGAAAAATACAATATTGTTATTCAGAATCAATATTGTTCTTAAACCTAATAATAGTTACTAAAATAATTCTAGAACAGCTCGGAACATACTAACCTAACCGAACAACCGCTCACATGATAGACATGTGTATGTGTATCAGTATATCACGTTATTTATCAACACTATCTAACATATTCCTTTAATTCATGGGTAGCAAATTCATCCCCAGTCCCAGTGTCAACTGTGACAAGGCCTGAACGGGCACAGCATATACTCGTATATATACATATATATACTTACCTTTCCTTTATCATTTCTCTATGATATAGATAATATTTAGAGGTGACAATACCACTACCACCGGGGCAATCAACGGTACTACCCATTATGATTTCTGCCGTATTATAATTGTGTATTAAACATAAAGAAAGGTTTGGTTTCCGGTTCCACTCTTCTAGACACCAATCACAGTTGTCAAAGGCATTTTTGACCGACAGTCTTGTTGGTCTTGTTCAAGGTCACAGTAGTTATCACAGTCGATGGATGGTGTCGCGTGCTCGTTACGCTACTGTCAGTTTCGCTACGACCCATAGACGTCCCACTGCTGGGCACGGGTCTCCCCCACAAACACTGATGCGGGAGGTCTAGAGCATACTCCACCACGCTGCTCCAATGCGGATTGGTGGAGGCTGTCAGTTTAATCGTCAGTATAAACTGTAAATGGCATTCGAAAAAGTTATCCAATTACCCTGTAAGGAGTCGTCAATACGGAAAAGGGGCCGAAAAAAAAGAAGTAAATGTTTGTAATTTTTTTTAAAATATAAATTAGAAATAACATTCACTACGTACATAAAAAATACTAGTTACTTATGTAAATTTTATATTTACTACTAGTTACTTATATAAATTTTATATTTACATAAGTAACTAGGTTCATGATACTAGTCGTTGTTATCCGTCCTGCACCTAGTCAGACACTTCTAAACAGACACAGACATCTAATTCGGCTGAATTCCGCTTATTGGAAAAAAATAAAGAATCTTATAAGTTAAACTTTTATGTAAGTATTAAAATAAGACAGTTAAATTAATTTGTTTCACCGTTGCCTTAAGAGCTCCAGTTTTTCTCCAACATTAACTATCAATGTTGATGACATTCGCGGCATATCCGTGTGATGATACGGCGTCGTGTTCACAGATGAAGAACATGCGTTGCCAGCAGCCTATGTCGTTCAGCTGACCCGTGTAGAACATGGAGCCACACAGCTCGGAGCCGCGGCCGTCCGGCTGAGCGTAGCCCCAGCCGTCGCCGAATCCACTCAGATGGAGAGGCTCTCCTGAGAACACAAGATTTGAACAATTTAAAAAGCGACCTAAGCCAACGAAGTTCCAACGAAGTGGAACGGCGACCTGAGAAAGACACGGGAAAATCGCTGGAATGAAGTGGGCGCAGGATCGGGAAGATTGGGGAGGCCCTAATGGACTAAAAGGGTGGATCACAGTACGTCCGGTCCTGTACCTTCTAAAACCAGCTGTTTCCCATCGTTTTTTCAGGTCATCTTGTCGAAGAGCGATCTGTGCTCCTTTTTCCGAGTCGTGGGTTCCGTTATGAGAGGAGACCCGTGCACAACAGTGGGACAAAGAAAGGGTTGTGTGGTGGTGGTGGTGAGTTCCATTCAAGGACTTTTCTTCTTCTTCCAACCGGTTATCAGTCCATCGAACGACGTGGCCTGCCCGTTGCCTCTTCAACTTGGTAACTCTGCGAACTATGTCGGTGAGCTTTGTTCTTCTACAGATCACTTCTGATTCGTTCGCTTGGTGAAATACCGAGCTTTCATGCCATGTCACTTCTCTGCGATAATAGACAAAACAGTCTGATACTGATAAGAAAACCCCGAGTGAATGGAAATTACAAGTATTTATGTAAGTAATATGTGACCGGATCAGTAATGACGACAGTGGCGGATCTAGCCAAGGGGCAAAGGGCATGCCCAAGACATGTGATAGTGAATAAGGGGGGAAAAACACATGTAAAATATTAGGTATTTTACATGTA
>DWTT01001795.1:0-11004 GCA_018250895.1 Carterocephalus mandan | reverse complement strand
CGAGCTGAAATTTGGCACACATATTTGGTTCCGATGACAATGCACGAAAATAAAAATAAAAAGTTATAAAAACCTTTAATTTTTTTTTAATTTTTTAATAATTCATTATTTTAACATACATATAAACTTCATTCTGCCAATTTTTAAAAGATATCGTTTCTGTTTCTTATTCTTATTATTTTTCTGAATATTTTATTAATAAATATCATGTTTTTGTTTCCAGGTAATAAATTATTCTACTACAAAATTAAATCTGCACTAGGTGTCTCGTAAGTATGAGTATAAGCCATAAAGAGATCATCTTTACTTCACCACATGACTGCATCTACACTGATAGTAGAAGCTCCGGCTTAATTACGAGAAATTAAGGTCGTAAAAAAGCCGACTAGTTTCAGTCAATTACAGGAGTGTCGTGCGCAGAGGTAGCCGGTTAGCTTCTACTATGGATAGACATTATAGACACTGACAAAACATAAATCTATTATCAACTATTCCTGGAACTTGTTAGATGTTTTTGATTGGAAATCTATCAATAACAAGTAGCCTATTTCACTTTTATATTATACCAGTGGACGCCTGCAGCTTCGCTCGCCTGGAATTGTACATAACAATAGTTACGTTTAGGCACGTTTTTCAAATAAAAAGCAATTCTATTGATATTTAAGAAATATTGAAACAAACTTCGATCACATATCCCAAGGGACAGAAATAGTAATAACATTACGCCTTTATTTCTTCTGTTCACATAACGCCTGTAGACTGAGGCTGTGTAATACATACAGACAGAGAAACAGACAGAGTTTGAAAATAATCTATATCGATTACTTATCAACCCTGATTGTTAAAAGCTTTTATTTAACTTCACTCGTATGTATGTATGTATGTCCTGGAATCTTGCAATCAATATTTCACCCACTTCCATTGAAGCTATCGAGCTGAAATTTGGCACACATATTTGGTCCGATGACAATGCACGAAAATAAAATAAAAGTTATAAAAAGATTTATTTAAAAAAAAATGTTAGTAATTATTTTCTTAAGATTTACGCAAAGGACAGACGCGGAGTCGTTACAGTCTTATTATATGTGTAGGGAGACTACACATTATTGTTACTACCTACTTGTATAGTAATCAGCACTGCAGTACCAACAAACTCAATCAAATGTCTCGAGTAAGTGCTAAGTAATAAGTTTGGAATTGAAAAGAATCTTGCTGACATACAATAATTAACTCTATCTTAGCGGCAAGTTTGGCAATATTTTAGACCTTTATTATTGAGCGTGAAAAGTTACTTGTTTTCGTGTCAGTGACGTCTGGTTATTTGATTTGTTTCATCGAGGTATTTTGTGATGAATACATTTTGTTTTCGGTAACTGACTTTGGTCGGGAGGCATCAAATACATTAAGTATGATTTCTATTTTGTTATCGAATGATGCCTCCGGCTGTGTTTATGAACACTGTCAACCATGATAATTCAAATGAACAAAAAAACTTTAATTTTTCGATTTGTATAAAAATACATGTTTTTTTCAGTTTACCGAGTCGATTTTTTTTAATTTCTCTATTATCTATTTGTTTCAACCTTGTCCAATGTTCAGTGTTCTAGTTCGAAAGCGCGACTGCTAAGCTAAAAGTGCTGGGTTCGACCCAAGAGTTGGTAAAAGTAGGTACTCGTATTAAGGAGTTTTTCTATCTTGAATTTCCCAATAGTAACTTGGAGTTTGGCAACTGCAACGCATTACTGGTGTAAATTGTTACCTACAGTACCTGTTTCCCCATTCGCTAAAATACAGGTGATCTCTTGGTATTAGTTAAGAATTTCTATTTTCACTTTCATTTACCTACTTATTACATTCCTTACTAAATTTCCTTACTTATCACATCATTTTTCCCACCATATAAGAAGGTATAGGTAGCTCCAACGGGTCAGATCCAAGGTCGTTCGTACCGGAGTCACCGACTCCGTCGTGTCGATAACTTTACTCTGCGATAACTTAATAGAACTTTCTATTATTCTTCACGCACGTTTGATTGCGAGAAACTTTAGCTTTATAGATTTCGCAAAAGGGTAGGATAATGTTTGAAAGATTTTGAAGTCGGTGAGGTCAGGACCTCTGGCTTAACAAAGGGTTTAAGTGATCTAACTATTCTATCTAACTATACTAAACAATTAGTCTTCTAGTCAACTAGTCTTTGGAGGTTGATAAAATAAATTTTATTAATTTATTTTATGTAACAGAGTAACATAGGCATATAGTGAAGAAAACACATAAATGTCCCACTGCTGGGCACGGGTCTCCCCCACAGACACAGCTGCAGGAGGTCAAGAGCATACTCCATCACGCTGCTCCAATACGGATAAGAGTTCTCAAGCCACCCGAATGTATTCGACAAGGCTTAACGACTGTTTCCATCGGGACCGACGGCAATGTGCAGTACGAACAACGATAGCGCTCATGAAATTTTGCCTCCAGGGTTCACCCATTCACAAACCGACCGCGCCCGTCTTTAACTCTTTCGATCACATTTAATCGACGTGAGCCACTGGGCTATGGACGCTACTGAATACGCTAATGATATTTTACATGAACGTTGCATTTTACGGGTAAAACCTTAGGTAATACGATGCTTTGTTGCTAAGCATAGAACAACAAAACCCTCCTCTATCCTTGTTTATATCTTAAAAGTAACAAAGTTATTTTTGTCGGTTATCAGTAATATCTAAAGTATTCATTAATCTTTTTTGCATACTTAGCGCTTAGTAATGGTTACTTGTTTTCTCAGTTAATTTGTTTACAGTCTGATTTCGCAACCACAAGACCACGCCAATGCAATAAAAAAGAGTTGAAGAAAGTGTTCTTAAAACCCAGAATTTAGATTGGGTTGACCTCTGTTGGTGGCTTTTGTGGTGTCGGCTTACTCTAGTGCGTTTGGAGGACAATACAATACAATACAATACAAAAATACTTTATTGTATACCACAGCAGAAAACATACACAGTAAATTACAGTTCGGTGAACAATTGGCGCTCCCATCGCTTAGAGCGATCTCTACCAGACAACCAACCGTGAATGAAGGACAAAATGTATGCGAAATAGAAATAAATGAAATAGGTAGATGCATACAATTAAATGCTTATTAAAATAACATAATGTCATGGTCACGAAACGGATACTAGCACGCAGTGTGTTATATACGTGAACACCGTTTTCATCATAAATAAAAGAATAAAGTAAAACATAGTAAAAGACAAGAACAAGAAAGAACCTCCTCTGTAAGATCGAGATAGCAGACATCCGTATACTCAAGAATCGGGTGAAGTAAGGAATGTGCTAACGCAATTTTGATAGAAGTATGCAGATAATATTGCAATCGTCCCAGTGAGCAATATTTTTGGACACGCTTAGCGAAACTCTATATAACTAGGAACTACTAAAAGAAGAGTTATAATGCCATTCTAAATTGACAACTAATAATTTATTTATTTATAAACGCTGTAACATGAAATGTTATACAGGATTAGCTATTGATCATTGAATGAATAGCTAATCCTAAAATAATAATAACTTTATACTTATGCATTACTTTTCACTGTCAACCACGTATTACGTCAAATATGAATATCAATTTTTTGAAAATAAAAATATACTTATCATTATGTATCACTAAAAACCAATCAACTCTCATTGGACAAAAACACACGGGTCCCTAACCTACCTTAAGGTTAATTTACAATAATAACCTACCACTACTACAAATATCATTTTGTTAATAAAGATACAATTTAATGTAAGTTTTTTTGATTACTTTACTTTTTTCTTGATTATTTTTGAATTATTAAGTCATAAATCTATTCTAAAAATGTTTGCAAATGGCCTCTCTAATGAGTACTTTATATCAAGTGCCTAACAAATATGAGAATAGACAGAAATCTCTTCGTTATATGATTGAAGTAACTTAAAAGAGATACATAATAATTCACGTAATTCGGCTATCCTGAGCAGGATAGCCGTTTCTAGAATTATCCGTCTCTGAACCGTGTTTGATAAATATTCATGTACTTAAGTTATGAAATCGAATGAGTCCTCTTAGTCTTTGTAGACCAAATCAGTATAATAAATTTTTTTGCATGTCATTTGCATAAAGATCAGTTTTATCAAACTCCGTAGGTAGATATTAATCCAGATTAATATTTAAAAAAGTATCCTTCGTTTCACTTTTTATTTGCTTTTAATTTTTCGGATCTCTTTTTTTTTGCGCTGAAGTTTCTCTTATGGCTACGATCAAGACTGTTGAGCTAGAGGTCCTAAGTTAGATCCCCAGGTCGGGGCTTCAAATCAACATCATTCAGTTTGTAATAACCCTGAATTTGATTTTTACTAGACTTAGATATCACTCTGCCCATGTAGGTATATAGGATGTGCGGATTGGTAGACTTCATTATGCCATCGAGAACATTAAGACGAACTCTCAGGCATGCAGGTATCCTCACGATGTGTCCTTCACCGTTACAGCAAGTGTCATTTAATTTCTTAATCGCACATAACTCAGAAAAGTCATTGGTGCGTCATGCAAAGTGAGAGGCGAGTTCGATAGCCACTGGGCTGTCACCGCTTTATTACCGCACCGAAATTTATTAGTTTACTTTAATAGTAATATAATAATATCAAGTTATAAAGTAACTTAGATAACTTTCGTACCTTCACCCGTCCGTCAAACTTGGCACCTACAAAGCGGGATCACTTACATTTCGTTTACAAGTTCGTGTATTGTCGTCGTGGGACCTAATGCGTGTGAAATAAAGGTCGTTGGCCCCATTACTGCCGTCCAGTGAGGCAATCGACATTGTGCTTCGTGTTAAGGAAAGTGGGGGACCTGACTACCGTCTGCATACGTAGATGTGCCTATATGGCGTGGCTTCGGACGGCAGCGGCTATTTTACGTCTGATTCTTTTCAAACACAAGGCTCTTGAGTAGGTACTTATCTATGGTTATTTTAATAGATTTTAGCTTAACGAACAAGCCAGCCTATTCGGTCTAGTCTCCATCCGTCCATCCAGACTTAATCTTTACCACTCCGATCCTGTGCCTTTTGTATCCAGCGGTCATCCGCTGATTTTTCAGCTCCTCAGATCATCTAGTTGGGCGGCATGTGCTCCGTTTCCAGAACCGTGGTCTCCACTCGAGGATCTTTTGCACCCATCACTTGACAGACAAGTCGTCCTTCACCTGTCGTGGCCTGCTCATTGCCATTTCAGCCAGCTAACTCGACGAGCTAAGTCGTCATTATCGGTATTATCGGTAACCATCGTTCTTCTCCGGATTTCATCATGACAAATATCAGATAAGTATTGAAGGCGAACACTCCTGAGGCAGATTGTTCTAGTATTTCAACTAGTACCTGATTCCCATTCAAAACCTACCTTCAATTTAAAACGCAATACGCGAATGTTAACACGCCACACGCCAGTCTATTGTCCCTAATGTGTTTACATCGCAAACAATACGCGTGTTCACTCGAGACCGAACTGTTCCAGATTGATGTTGTTGATGTTGTTGATGTTCTGCGTAGTAAACACGCAACGGTCGTAATATTCGCCTTCCTACTACGCGATTCACTCGAGATCGTTACAATTTCTCCATCCCTAGTATAGTGCAACCTTACACAAACTTTACTTACCCAAAGACAATCACGATCTGTACTGCCCCAGTCTTCATACCCATTAATAAACTGACCAAGTAGTTTTCTTAGTAATACCCTGTTTACTAACCCTATTTGATTCATGGTTAAAAAATGCATTAAAAAAAAAATATTACTTTTATCTGCTGTTTCAAAAGCAGTTGCTCAGGGCTGGCTGTAGTTATTTTGCATTTGATTTGGTGATGAATGAAATATCAGATAAAATGTGAAGTATATGTATCTTCTTCCATTGTATTTTGTTCTTTTTTTCTTTCTAAAATTTCTGACAACTATCTTCCTGCTAGTAAGAAAGATCCTCGAGCGGAGGTCTCGACTCGGGAAACGGAACACATGCCGTCCTCTGTGGACTGATGACCTCAAGTCAGCGGGTAAGCGCTGGATTCAAAAGGCACAGGACCGGATGGAGTGGCCCCGATTGAGGGATATGTCCGAAGTGGACAGTTATTTAAAACTGCAGATCAGGTGTACACACGCTGCACCAGAAACACCCAAAGTCTAGTCTGGGATAGAACACCGCGCACATCTTTACTCCAAAGCAACGGTTACAGAATGTGTATAAGAATTTATAATACCCGAACCTATACAAATCTTGGCAATAAATACATTTAGAAATAGAATTAAAAAAATCCTTTTGACAACTGTGTATCTTAATGAATTTTTTTAATGTGACAGTATAAAATGCCCCATAATCTACCTATTTGACATTTGCATACCACCCAGTGGTTAAAGTGAGGGACTACCTTTAATTGTTACATCAAAATGAAAGAAAAAAAATGATTTATGATTTATGATGGACTTCGAACGGCTGATGGGTGGATTTTTTAGCATACATAACAAAGCGATGAATATGTATTTTATTTCCTTGAGTGATTCCCGCTGATTCACATTCCCATGTGCCTACTTATTTGACCACAAATGAGACTTTCATAGGCTACGCAGTTTTTCATTTTCCCGCAGTGAATTGACCGCCAATCGGAACATATTATACATACATAGTCTTTGCCCCTTCCCTTTCTCTACCTTTCGCTTTTTAAGATTTCACTGCTAATAAGATTAACTACAATCTCCACAACGCTGTCCAAGTGCGCATTGGCAGACTTCATAATGCTTCCGTGAAAATTATAGCAGAACTCCTAAGCATTTTCAGTCAAGATATTTTCCTTTACCATTACAGCCAGTTTCTTCAATACACACAAAACTTATTCGTAACGCTGTGATTTGAACCCGGACCCTCTATTCTGAGAGATTTTCAGCCAATGGCCTATCATCGCTATCATAATACCATCATCAAGTCTGTATGTCGTTGAAGGGGTAAGCAGAAGTGTAGAACTTCTACATGCCTATCATATTTCCATCCACTTTTCAACTCCTTAGCGCGGTGGTGAGTGCCTCTGACTGTCGACTCTCAGCCAGGGCAGATTTGTACTCGAGTCATTGATGTTAAATTGTGTTATTTTCTGGGTGTGTTCCTGGCCACCAACACAGGCCTGCTGCGGGGTTTCTATTGTTATTTATTTTTTATTTAATAAGTGGCGATCCGATTGCAACTGTCATCAGCACGACACAATCTTGTTACTCCAGGCCGGCGCGTTCGTCACGCCGCCATTGTTCGCAGCTGGCCGTGTCATGTAACGTGCGAGCTTCTGACGTAACGCTGATTGTTTCCAATTTCAATGTGAAATGACAACGCTTCCGTTTTATGACATGTGTGGACGGTTCTTAAGTTAGGCCTGGTAGCAGACTGGTTTATATGCGGCAAAGACTTTTTGATATCGACGACATCCGGGCTAAGTTATCGGGACGCGTTAGATTTAGATTTCGTCCTAGTGGTAAAGTTTCTTGAGCTCTTCCGTGCTTCCCAGGGCATATTAAGGTCAGACTCGGTTGTTTTCGTAAGAATTGTCGTAAGTCTAGTCGTAAGCCATCAAAGGCGACCGGAAAACTTCTGGCATTCAGGCCACTAACCCCACCAGTCGGCCCTGGATCAGTGTGGTGGAGGGGGCAGCTAATGAGATGTAGGTTAGCTATTGTCATGTTTCAAGACGAGTGAACTTTGTCTAAAACGTATGGAGATCACATGCAATTTCAGACAAAACACTCCAAAAAACTTTGTAACACGCCTGAAAACGTAAGATTCGATTTGTCTGATATTATCTGCGCAAACTACAGAACGAACCCCTTACTTCAATAAGGACCCTATTCATTCTTCCCGACGCCTGATTATTCCAGGGGACTAGAGGGCGTCTTGTTCCGAGAATGCGTTCCGGGAATGTCACGGAAGGTTCCAAGCATCACCATTACACCGGACGTCGGTTGTGTAATGACTCGAAGGTGGCGAAAGTAAGGCGATTTGCTCAATGAAACTGAGACGGTTCGACGTGGAAAAACAAAAGAAAGAATATCAAACACGATTCTATGACTTTCAGATTCAATCAGGTTCTGAAGCCATTCATACTAGTACATGAATGTAACCAAATATGGAATAGTATACCTAATATGGAATTTTGTCGTATACCGCAATACTGGTTAGATTCCGTATTTGGGGTACCTACTATTGCATATTTGGTAAGTTTCATCTATGAATGGCAGATGACTGGTCAGTTGCTAATCAAGCGAGTTTAAGTAGTGTTGATTTAAATAAGTAGTGTTACGTACATTATTTCATAAGTTTGAAGATTCGATGCTACTTCATGGTAGATAATTGTTGACTAAGCGAATGTTTAACAAAAATTTGTTGCATTGTCATCGGTCCTTGATAAAAGTTTGATGCAAAGTTTAGAATTAATCCAATGTATGTATATCAGTCTCTGACACCCATAACACAGCACACCGTGTGTGAGAATGTACAAAAAAAAAACAAAAAAAAAAACCGAAGTTTTGAAGGGGATCGACAACATACATGCATACAATAACAACATACATGCATACATACCAACAGAATTAATAAAGACGTGTTAAAAAGGCAAAATTAATTTTATATGTCCTCTATATAGTTCTCTTATATATCTTCCTCCATTCCATTCCTCCACCAATCCGCAAGGGAGCAGAGTGGTGGAGTGTGCTCAAGACCTCCCTCGCAATTTGTCTGTGAGGGAATGGGTTAGGCCTTAGTCCACTGTAATGGCTAAGTGCGGTTTAGCAGACTTCAAATTCAAAAACGTTATGGAGAAGTCATTGGTGCGTGCCGTTTGGATTTGAACCCGGAGCGGTCGATAGCCACTGGGCTGTCGCCGCTGTTACCGTACATATTACTAGTTTCAACCTAGCATGGACTGCGCGACTGAGCGACGAATACAATAAGATTGTTTACAAGGCTGATGGTAGTCGGCCGTTGACTGCGATGTCTACGCAACATGACAAACTGCAGGCCACTCGTGATGTAATACCATTGCTTAACGTACTTTAATAAACACATAAGGGGCGCCACGCTCCGGACACACTGCGGATAATCCTGAGTAATTTTATCCATAACTTTAATTGGATGAAATTTTTTTGACGTGATAACGTCTTATACATCGATAAACGTCTACACGTGCGAAAAAAAGTGTGACGTTATCCCCCCGTACCGCCAAGTGTTACGCCAATCGTTCCGCCATTGCGATTAGCCAAGCGTGTTCATTCAATTTTAGTCTGTATCCCACAGCAATAGAGCTAGTTTACTAGAGCGTACTGAGATATTAATGTTCTTTACTCAATACAGTTGATAGCGTGATTAAGAAAAAGGCATATCGCCATCTAATGTATGTTTTGTGAATCAGCGCTACAGTTTCAAATAATATTTCTTATGATGTTTTCACGTAAAATTATCGTCCGTAAACCGACTTTACAGACAACCATTAATTTATGAATCTGCAGGAACCCCTTCACAGGTGAAGGCCTCATCTGAATTGCTGTATTTAACAAAATATAATGTATCATAACACATATTCAAATGGATATTTAATATGCGTATTAATTACACTGTACAAAATTATTTAGTACCTCCTTTGGGTAACAATTTTGCAAATTAAAATAGTAATTTAACCGACGGTTGGATCTGGATACGGGGTTTTGCAAAAAAGAAGCCATAAAGGTTTTATTGATAGCAATAATGTTGAGGTTGGTAAAAAATATGCTGGTTTTTGCATCTGTGCGGTCGACCTTAACCGAAGCAAAACTCGTTTAGAGATTTCGTAAACCCAGTATTACGAAGTGCTTGTTATTAAAAAAGGCAAAATTAATTTTATAACTCAGTCATCTACATAACATAGGTCATCGACTCGTTCTGCTTAGGTACTGCTGACAGCATTTATTCTGAAGTTAATTAGTAATTACGAATCTGTTATCGACAGAATCATTCAATTATTCACGCTTCAAATCAATTTAATCAACAGGGTTTGAAGGTTTTTAGTGTTCAACAAGAACTGCTTGTGTCCTTGATCTCGTTTTTTCAACTTTGTCTCGGCTATGCATACTTATCCACTCCACTGCTGTACCTTTTAAGGTTAAATCTGTTTAAATAATATGATTGTGTTGGTAGTCATAACTGTTTCCTACGTGTCTAGTTATCTACTAAGTAAGATCATCTTTACAATCAAATACTTCTTTTATTCATACCCTAATACTATAAATTCTGATACGATCCAAAATACACATTTACATTCGTAAATGTTTTCTTCGAATTGAAACAAAATAAATATTTCTCTTAAGGCTGTCCGTGTGTTTCACAATTATTTTCATTCATGAATTGATCAAAAATTACAACTCACTCATTTTTAAAATTCGTTTGCAAGTATACAATTTACAGTTTTGTATAAAACGTGTATCAATACCAAAGTGGCATATTCATTGAAGCTTGGCAATATGGAAATAGTAGTAACCTCACGTGACAGCTGGCCATAAAGCCGATACTTGAAGAAAACTGTAACGATTGTGCTGTACCGGGAATTGTAACGGTTCCCTGCACATTCTGTTAACACGCGGCTTACTGATCGACTTGTTTATATGTATAAACTGTAGTATTGCCAACTATTCTGATTAATGTTTAGAATACTCGTAAAATAGGATAACAAACGAGAATGCGGGACCGCTTTGGACAAGTCTCAAAAAGTTTGAATGTGTAAGCGGAATGAAACCCTTACCAATTATTCTGTGCCCTTACCACAAAGCTCTGGAGCGGTTCCTTTAGTGAGTAAATTTATCCCTGTTCTTTGACAATTGAAATCTATATATATAAAAGGAGAAGCTGACTGACTGACTGACTGACTGACATATCAATGCAGGGCCTAAACTATAAGGGCTAGAAACTTGAAATTTTGCACAG
>DWTT01001794.1:0-11004 GCA_018250895.1 Carterocephalus mandan | reverse complement strand
CTAAATTTAAAGTAGATAGGAAAAACTGCAATAATTAGCGTTAAAACTCAATTTATTGCTGAAATAAAGTTTTTTTTTCGAAATACTGGATGTGTCATTACACAAGGCAATTTCAAAATCTGTCATCATACCTATTCTACTTTTTAGGCGAAACAGCAATCGAATTCGCAGGCGAGCCATCTGAAGATAAGTGGCGCTGCCTATTGACGAGAGACCTGAAGTGTCCAATATTGCCGGCGGGAACTGACATACGTACAGATTTGTTGCATGTCCTGAAAGGGAACTCGGAAGGGGATACATTTTTCTGGTTTTTTTTTTAACAACGCGACAGTTCAATATCGTTTAAACTGTACAAAGGCATTAATTACCTAGTTACCTTACTATACCGGCAATGGACGCGCCATAGCAAAACTAAATATATACTCCCACATTTGTATACTCCGAGTAAAAGATCGGTCAATGTAGTTGGATGTATCCTTTGACAATTTTACTAAGTCAAAACAGCCGTAAAGTATAATTCAAGCCTCAAATATCATAATTAATACGTGAAGCAAAAACTTTGCATCCTTTACTAAGAAAATTACGTGGACGGAGGTGTATAAAATTTGGTACAGTTAAAGTTTATATGGAGCGGTGCAGAAACTATAACATATAATATGCAAGAAATACATTAAATTAACAAAATAAAACATAACACACTGCCTACATTGGTTTGACTTACATCGTATTTAATAGTTGGTTACGATGGCATGTTATTTGTCACATGTCACTTTGAACATTGGTTTGGAATTTTGAATTCATTCTATCATTACAAAAATATTTACGATTGACAATTGACAAACCAAATTGATTAAATAATTATGGGCCAATTAGAAATTAATTCAATTTAATTTAAAATTATCGAAATCGAATTTCAAATATGTACAAATATTTAATAGAATTTATTTAATTCTATGAATATCGCTATGCCCCATTTAAAAGTATATTAAAATGAACTAGAATTGAACCAATTAATAAAATTAGAATCAATCATCCGACATCAATATAAATTAAAAGAACTTTGGACAAAACATAAATAAAAATCTACACATAAAATATTTAAAAAAAACAATTTCTTACTAAAGTCCCAACTTACTAGTACAGACATCTACACAACTTAAAACATATAAAATCAAATACAACGAACGCAAGACAGGCTTGGTATCAACCGAGCAACACGAGCAACATTGATGGTAATACTTGCATAGGCCGGGGTGTGCTGTCGCTCCAGGGTCCAGGCGGTCTCTGCCGGAGCCGGCGCCGCGACGCCGGGACGGTGCCCGCTCAAAGGTAGGCGGTAAATATCGCCCTTTAAAAGTTCAACAATCAGAGTGCTACATGCGAGAGGGAGCCACTATCGATTTCTGTACAGCCTTATTATATTAATTAAGCCAATATACGCACGAGCAATCCGTTCCCCAATAAACATCGTGCAGATAGGCAACATGTTGCACCTGTGTTTTTAAGTGTGTTTGTAAACAGCACGCGCGCCGCGAATGTGCGTGACTTTTGGGAACCACGCTCCCGGTATATAGGTATATCATGAGCCTAGACTAGACGGTCGGTTAACTTAGTCCAGGATGCAATAGGGAATATGCATGTATTTTTAAAGATTTCTAATAGTTATTGGATTACCAAAAATAAATATAACACATCCAAAATGTAACAATGTAATTAAAATTACAATAATTTTCGGGCGACTTAAATTATTATATATTTAATCTGTGAAATCAGATACACTTGTTCGATGTAAACAACAAGTGTTCAGTCCGCAAAGTTACTGAAGGTTAAAAAAGTGAGTGATAAAATAAATTTATTACAATGGAAAAGCACAGAAAAACATAGGTAGGTACTTGTTTTGTTTACAAATCTCGATGTGACACTACAATTTAAAAAAGTACTAAGTACCAAAAATTAGTACCATTATTTATTTGCCGTGGCAGAAAAAGATAATAAACAATTATTTATTAAATATTAGATATATTTACCTCCCAGCTTTCACTGAATTAGATATGCGAAATACGTGACCATCACAAACACGTCAATTTTAGGAATTTTATCTGATTGTGCTTTGACAAAACTGTGTTCAGTCTTTCTTCGCAAGGATTTAATTTTTAAACACAGAAAGCAGAAAGCTTATATGAAACAACCGCGAAATAACACAGGTATTCACCAGAAATCATAAAAACAACTTGTTGACAGAAGTCGTCGAGAGTAAACTGATGTAAAATAATTGTATAGGTATGTTTTTTAACAATAAAGATTACAAATGAAAATATTTTGTACATTTTGGGGTCACGTGCATATTCCCTATTACTACTTGACTACAGACAGATCCAATCAAAACTATGAGAAGCCGTGTCTTTCATTTGGCTGCAAATCGGTTGTAGCTTAAATGCAATCTTGCTCCTAAAGGTTTTAGTACACCGTTGCCCAGAGAAAGCCAGTAGATATTGGAATGATTCAATAGTATACCTGTGTGGTGACCGTCGGCTGTAGCGGCTGTAGCGGCTGCAGCGCCTGCAACGGCTGCAACGGCTGCAACGGCTGAAGCGGCTGCAACGTCTGCGTCTGCAACGGCTGCAGCGGTTGCAGCGGCTGCAGGGTTTGCGCCTGCGGTTGCGGGGGCTGCGCTGCGGGCGCGGGCGCGGCGGCCACCGCCGGCGAGGGCGCCGACCCCGTGGGCAACGCCAGCCCGCCCGGGCTCGCCACGCTCGTCGACACGGTCGCCACCCCTGGCTGCTGCACAGACAACGCACCCTGTACACCCACGGCACGCCACTTCGTAGACGATTGCCAAACCAACGCAAACAAACAAGTCCGGCGCGACCGCTCTCTATGGACTGACGCAATTGAATCTACTGATAAACTTGCGGTTGTAAAATATCTACGAATGCTTTAATAACAATGTACCTTTTTAGTCTTATAAAAGTTGAATTCACTAAGATAATACACGATGCACTTTATGACAGCAGTATCGAAAATTCTAAACTACTTTAACGAACTTTACAAATTGTACTAATATCAATAATATAATGAAGTACAATTTTGTTTTCAATTCTACAAAATCGTTAACTTTCATCTACCTATATTATAAATATAGGTAGATGAACCTTGGATATTTTTATCAAAATTTCAATTTATTACAATAACTAAGTTAAGTCTCAAAATGTATTTTTTTTAAATATATTATCTGTCTGACCATCTGCGCACGCATCACATAAAACTCATGGAAATTTAGGCTACTTTAATTCCCGGAAAATTGAAGTTCCCCTAAGATACGGTCCTAAGGGATTTCAATGAGTCTGATTTGCAACAATTATTTATTATTTAAATTAATTAAATGAGAATTTATCAGTTTTTCTATATTTTGTAAGGAAAAGAACAAAAAGTGTAAATAAATCAAATAATTTTAATTGTTCAAGACCCATCCTTGGATAAACCATTAATGCTTTTGTCCCAGACTTGAAAATTATGATAGGTTTCAAAAAGGGGATGGAACTCCTGAAACTTGTAATAGGGACCAGTTACCAGGCCAGTTGGTCAGACCTCTCTGGTATACAGCTTGAATTTATAGTTTAGCCTTGTGACAGGCAGAAAAGATGAACAGTTTATGGAAAATATTGTAATTGCAACAAGATGTGGTGGGTTATCAATTCTGTTTGTTTCTGTGTGTGCGGCCAAATGTCACATAAGAAATCCATACAATTACTGACTCCTCTGCCAGCGCAAGTATCTTCAACCTTAGATCACTTCGTATCGGATCTCCCACAGGAATTAAATTACAGAAATGAAATTATTCATGTAAATATATAATTTACATATATTTTGTAAGCACAGGCACATCATACATTTCACTTATTTATCATCCCTTAAAACAACTAATCCAAAGACAACACCATTATTTTTTCTCATGAATCTTGGTGGTGTATTTGTTAAAATTCTATAAACTTTGTAATAATCACATAAACAATTGCCTTCCTACACTGATACAGAAGTAATCTTGTACCATGCTTGTAAAACAACAGTAAAAGCCTTTACCTACATGGACATGCTCAGTATAATATTGGATACAGTGAAGAATTATATAAGTATCTGAATAGTTCTCGGCATGCTGTCACTGATAAATTACCATTTGCTTATCGTTTCAACCGTAGCATATGCATGCTTGGAAAATTAATGAATTTTGTATTCAATTGGTGATTTGATTCAGTTTATCTGTTTAATTGCAAACATCAAAGTAGTTCTACAGCATATTTGCTACTTCAAACTGGTCTTTTGCTTCAAGCAGTAAAATATTACATCAAGGATTACCAACAGCACCATTTGATATTTGCATTTAATTATAATTGTAATGGTAACAACAAGTTAGTGTTTATAATACACAATGAGTGAAGAAATTCTGATTATTAGTGTCTTACCTTGTTAATTAGCTCGAGACATGCACCCCCACCTCATTTGTACATGCATGGTGTTTTGAAACGGAACAATTAGGTGTTGAATGGAACAAGGGTGCGGTCGAGGGTAGTGGGTGTAGGCCGGGGGCGGAGGGGAGGTCGCCTTGTCCAGTTCCAGGGAGTGAGTAGCGGAGGCGGTCCTACTTACTGCCGGCACGGTCGACAGCCGGAGGGTCTGAGCCTGGGGCGCCGCCATACCGCCTGCGGCCGGCGCGGGGCCAACCCTCAACAGCTGGTACTGACCATTTTCTGTCTTTAACAACAAATGACCCTGCTGCCCCTGTTGTAGACTTTGCAGTGTTTGCAGCGTTATCTAAAAATGAACGCCTAATTTCAATTTGCAGGGCTCAAACTTTCTTAACAACTTTGACTACATTGTCTTGTTAGAAAAAGATACTATTAAAATAATATTACCGAAAAATCTAAAGCAGGTCATTTGTTAGATACACATTGAGGGCCAATCGCGCTCAAAAGTCTTGTCTTGCCAAAACTAGTTGTTATGTAGCCACTGACGGGAGACTGGTTTATGAAAGGTGATGCGGTGACTGATATTGTGTTAAGTTTTATTAATTGGACAGATGATTTGTTAGATTTTAATGAATAGCCTATCAGTTTTATAGTTAATCTCAGCAGGTCCCAGTAAAAGCTTAACTTAAAACAGCATTTGTAATCATCTTTAAAATAGGAACTACATAACAATAAACTGTATTCAAATTTGTATGCTGTTGTCTGTATTACCTCCTTTTGTTAAATTTTCTATATTTAGACAACACGGAGCCCAGCATCACATTATGGAAAACTATTAAGACAAACCATTTCTGCTTAATAAACATCATTAATTGAAGGATAATTAAGTTCAAAATTGATATTTTAGGTATGAGCAGTGATGAAACATCGACAAAATTGATCAAATGCACTGATCATGCAACATGATGTACACTTACAAACAGCATCTCACAGAGATTACACATTATACAGACCAACCACCATAAATATTAATAATTGCTTGTTGGTAGATTTCACAAACAATTTTTTTGCACTCACCTGTTTAAGACAGGTTTAAGTGTATATTATATTAAGTGTATATTTAGAAGGTACATACTTGGGTAGTGCGTAATTAAGCCTTAAAGTGTAAAATGTTTATTTATGGTGGTTAAGAAGGGTTAAGCACAGCTGTATGCAATCTCACAAGCAAAGGATGTAGTTGTGGAAAGGCATGGCACCATAAAGTGTCATATTTGGTTACAACCTCGTTGATAGAACGAGGCTATTAATGCTTGCAATTTATTTACATCTCTTTCGATTAATAAGTTCTCTCTCTACAACAAGCAGTCTAACCAGAATTACTGCTTATTAAAGTAAATGTTGTGTAAGATTGTGTAATTAAATCTATGAATAAATTTTAAATTAATTGATACAACCAAATATCTTTGCTAATTGTATAATAATGTGGACATTCTAGATGTTAGCAATACTTTGTGAATAATATGCAGAAGCAATTTGGATAGCACCTGTTATATATACAATTAAAAGAATATTTTTTGTGTTATGAAGTAGGTATGTATGGGATTTAGCAGTCTTCGTTATATGTTATAGAAAGTAATGAAGTAATCTTATGATGACCATTGCCTTACTAGAGTATCTATCAGTTCTAGAGCCATTAATTATAATCCTATATAAATAAACGACTGTTTCATCTATAGGTAAATTAAAAAAAAAAGAAGAGTATAAATTATCAATGAGGATCTCTGATGAATTGTTTGCATTTATTTATGTCCTTTAAATTAGAGTATCTCAATAAAATTGTTCTTCATAGAAAGCTCATTGACAGATTAACGGGTAACAACATTTCTCTAATGGGAGATGAATGTTTATTATTTAATCTTTAAAAGTGCTCCTAATTTTTTTGGATGTGTCGAGATTTATCTATCTCACTCACACTTTAACCATTGACTGGATTTGCTAGCTAGACCCAGTTCCGAAAAAAATAAGGAAACTTTTTACAGTTACATTCCCTTTGGAAGAAATTCAATGGTTGAAGTGTGTTTGGTAATGTCTGTCTGCAGCTAAGTTTCACACTAATTCACTGACACATTCCCTATTACAATAACACTAAACGGACTTTAATCAGCTTCTAGGTATCAACCAGTCATCTGTTCTTTCTTTACAATTCTGGCTGCAACATAATTTAGCAACAATAATATTCTACAAAACTTCAGCAATCACTTAATCTTAAAAACTGACAATGAATTAAGCTTTGTTAACTCTCATATATATAACAGACATGTTTATTGTTGACGGATAGTGATTAATGGCTCCAGCTGGATCACTTGAATATAAGTAATCTCACAAGTATGCAGTAATATAATAGCATGGCACGTGAACTTACACCTGGAGCTGTAGGCCTGGAGCCGACCATCTGCGGCGTGCCAATGACGACCCGCGGCGACACGGTGGCCACCGACTTCTGCGCGGCCGAGGGCGCGCTCGCCCGCATGTTTAGGATTTGCACGTTCGGCATAATTGACGGCTGGCCGGAGCCCATGTTCTGCGTCGTCACCACCACGTTCTGGCCGCCCGGCTTGTTGAGGGACATCACGCCGGGCATTGACCCCGCCATGCTGGAGTTCACCGTCATCGGCACAGTAACCATGCCCTGCTGCATGCTCACTTGCCCCGCGCTGTTGCCCTGCTTTATCACCAACGGCGGCTGCATCGCCAGCGACTTGTTGCCCTGTTGTGACACCACTCCACTACCAGATACCGTGTGAATTATCTGGTTTTGAGGTGACGGGAGGCCGATGCAACCGTTTGCTATCGAGTGAGTCGGAAATGTTACACGATTCACAGGTCCATTCAGTGTCTGGGCATGAGAATATACAACTTTTAATTCATTGTTACTTGTAAGGTTCTGTGGCGGATTTGTTTGGGATACGAACGCAGTATGTGACTGTACGTTGTTGTATGATGCACTGCTCGAAATCGGGGACGATTGAAAATTCGCACTCGTTACTTCTCCATCACCGACTCTATCGGTGTGGTATTTATGTACACCAATAATAGAACTAGCGTTAGATGTGATGTTAGGTCGACTCGGAATAACATTTACTGTATTGTTTTGTGACGATACCGACGAGACGGACGTCACTAATTGGTTTTCAAGTGAACCAACGATCGCGTTAACTGCGTTCTCGTCAACGTCTGTTGACAAAGCTTGTTCTAAAAACTCGGCTGACGCCATTTTATACAAATCACCGGATACAACTAGTGTTGTACCACACCAATATAGACCAAATTGGGTCTATACTCTTGTGATTACATTTACCGATACTAGTTAATTTACCGGTTAGATCATTAATTTAAATACCGATAAATTAAAAATCGATGATAATTTCCGTTAGTTTGTGACAAAATTAAGACGATTATAGAGTTTACTCGATTACTTACTCGATTATTTACTAGTGTTATTTTAATATGTATCCATCCATCAGCCTAATGAAGTCCACTGCTAGATATAGGCCAGTATCAATTCACGCTACCCTTCCCGATCATGTGCCCACTCAATTTACCATATTTTTTTAATGGCTGTAGGTTACTCAAATCCATAAGTGTTACGTGAGTACCGTTTCGATTCAGACAACAGATAAGAATAATGGTGCTAGGAAACCCTGATGACGAGATCACTACTGCTGGAGTTCCACTAGATGAAACCTTACGATAAAAATGTACCAGATATTAGTATACAATGTAGACAATATTAAATTTTTTGTGCATTCTATGTAAGTTGTTTCTTTAAACACAACCATGTTATTTATGTGATATATTTATTATTAGATTTTCGTTTGATGGGCAATCTATTGAAGTCATGCGACTGTACTTTCGAGGCGTGCTATGTGGTACAAGATCAAATACTTAATTTAGCCCCATCTCTTAGCAACGCCACTTGAAATACTCGTTAATAGTGAGCTCGCTAGCACTTTACTGTTTTATTTTGTAGGTACGGGTTTTATCAAAGAACATTAAAAATATCTAGTTTATGTTTTGTTGTTGTTTAGTTAGTCTAAAAAATATAAAGTTTGGAAGTTGCAATATTATCATTCCCTTTTTCTCGGACAAGTTCACAGAGTTTACATATATTATCTATCTTTTTAATGAACTGCAAAATTTGTGAAAACAAAAATCAACATTATCAATAGATTTTTTATTACAAATGTGGATGTTTAAGTAAATTGTAATGTAAAGTAAAAAGGGGCTAAAAGGGATAATATTTTACTGTCTGTGTCCTAATCACACATTATTGAATGACCTATTGAAGTTTTAAGTGACCATGTTTTTTTTTTCAAAGACCAAAACAATTTATTATTTCATGTAGAGTTAAAAAGTTTTAAATAAATTGAGATTGAGCTGATGTTAGCTTTCTGTATGTCATCATAACATATATGTACATTAAGAACGATATGAATAAATATAATTCATCTCATGTAAACTTTTCCGCAAATGCATAAACAAGTGTGCCTGTATAATAGTAAATTTCCTGATTCCCAAAAAAAACATCTATATAAAAAAAGAGTTATAGCTCCATTTTGTTTCTATTTAAAGAATATGAGTCGCAATCAAGCGATTAATTCATGCGAGTAGTTAAAAAATTGAGCCCCTGGATAGCCTTAAACCCCATACTCTTCATAGCCTTTCAAACGAATAGCGCGTCGGAAGACCCCATTCATTTGTTAAGTGACAATAGGTTTCCTGTTCCCGCTGTCAAAGTCAATACGACTGACTGACTCGACTAGCCTTTCACGAATGTCATTCGCAGTCATCTTCACTGACAGGACAGAGTACATAACGTCATCTTTCCTTCATCAGTCATCACATCACAATCACAAATTATTTTATTATACCACGACATGATAGGCTAAGAACTTTCGTTTTAAGTATTTTTGCTTTATTTATTTTTATTTTTTTCGTTTTGATAGTATTTTAATTCCGTGTTATATAGAAGTCTCATACAATGTTCAGCTTTTACTAAGTTTGTAAGTATTTTCGTTATGAATACCTTTATTCATTTGTTGATGATTTACTTTCCAATTCATTTTTTTAATTTATTATCTCATATTCCATATTTTTAATGTGCACGTATCAAATTATCTATAATTTGTATATTCAGCGCTATAAAAAGTTGATGAATAAAAAGTATTTATACATACCTAGGTATATTTTATCACCAAGTTAGATTGTGGGGGCGGACGACGCGTAATACTCGTTTATAGTTGTACGCACGGAGGAAAAATTATTTCCTCCGTGATTGTACGTGATTGCCGAATCAATTTTTATTATGGCTTCAAAATTGTTACAAAATAATTATTGGTGTTGATAAATAGATATTTTTATGATAGTTCTAAGGTTTAAACTATCAACATTACTGGAAAAGATTAAATGTAAAGTAAATGTAATACGATGATAATGGGTTACAAAGGGTTGACCTTAGTTATCCATTAGTGGGTTCGAATCCTACCTGAGGTACAAATTTTATTTGGTAAAATATTAAATATTTTAAATAAAAACACTGATTGTGGGAAATATAATATTAGATACATTATATATATGTATATATAATATAATGAAGGACGTTCAAGTTAGGATTGTATATAGTAAAATAAAATGTGGCTTACAACTGTCTAAACAACAGCATCCACACTGTTTCCCCACCATATCTTAAACATGAATATGCAAAAGAATAATATGCTGACATAGCTGTATCAATTGCTTTTTTTTTGACTTGATGATTGACTTTTCCAGTTTGTATGAGAGTCAATTCTAATTCGTGTAAAAATGCATTTTATTCCATTATTATTTTAAGTAACATTTAAGTGCCTCTTTGGTATGGTCTAATGTGTTTTGACACTAGCCTAGACAGATTTGTTATATCATTGGTGAAAAAAAATGTTAAGCATATATGAATACCATATTGTAATGAAAAACAAATCTGAATCTGAATCTTACATGCACACTAAAAACAGTTTTGCCACATTTTTAATTGCAGAGGGACATACTATGGAGCGTTTTCCTCTTAAGACACCAAAGATGTCTATGACTTACCAATCAGTTCATAAAAAGGTAGGTAACTAGTTTATTTATTTATTTTTTACTTTAAGTTTCTATTTATTATAAAGCATGTATTGTTTATTTTTTCAATAACCAATCAACTGAAGGAACCTCTTGTGAACTAATGGGAACATAGTAGAGCTTACATGCTCACTCACAAGGAATTAAAGTCTGAAACAGGTACTCGTAGACTAGTTTCGGTCAATTAAAATGCTCTTCTTCAGGAGCGACGCGCCCTTTCGAACTTTAATTCGTCGTGAGTCAGCCGGTAACTTCTACTTTGTTCGAATTATATACCATTTTAGCCACATGCTAACACAGCATTTATTAATTAAATGTCACTTGCTGTAACGGTGAAGGACACATCGTGAGGAAACCTGCATGCCTGAGAGTTCTTCTAATGTTC
>DWTT01001793.1:0-11005 GCA_018250895.1 Carterocephalus mandan | reverse complement strand
CGACCGCGCCCGTCGTTGCTTAACTCTTTCGATCACATTGAATCGACGCGAGCCATTGGGCTATGGACGCTACAAAATCGAAAATCTCTGCGAAATCTAAATCGATCTATTTAGTCATATTATTTTATAATATTATCTATTTCATATATATATTTTAAATTATTAAATTACTTTGGCATTACTTGTATAAAGACAATTAAAATATAATCGATCTACTTGTCCCCATATCTATACTTCTACTACAAATGTATACTTTTTAATTAATATTCCATCCACCCATCAGCCTTTTGAGGTCCACAGATGGGCTTTAACTAATAATATGCTCTATTATACGATGCCAATCCGACAAATTTTATGCCTTCTTAATTCAACATGCATGCTATTTTGCACACATTACTAATATTATAGAGATTACTTATGATTACTAATACATATCATAGTGACAATTAGATTATACTAAATGACACAGTACAGTTCGCGGCGCGAATGTCTAGTGCTGAACAAAATTTGGAGACAGCTGCGCATGGGGTATTAGTGCGGGGAACATAACTCGCTCGCCACGCGCCAGTTTTCTGCGCATTCAAGATCAGCGCTTGACTTTGATGCCGGTACATAGATAGATGACGGGACGTAGGTGACCGACATAGAATAGTTACTATCCCGAAAATTATGATAGTATTAAATTCCAAGGTAACATTGAATTTGTTTAAAGTTTCAGTCATACGTAGGTATCATAGTTTCCTACATATTGAATTTTTATTTAAACAGTTGTTTCGAAAGGTAAATGTAATTAAGGTGCGTTTGTTTACAGTGACCGGTAAGGACAACCTCCGTAAACACACAACATCACCTACCTTGGTCATAAATGCTTTTTAATAGCAATTGTTATTCAAATTAACACAAATTTTACAGTTGAAAAATTGCTGAAAATCCAACTTGTATAGTTTGCCATTTGTATCAATTTGCGTTCGTTTATATAATATGTACCTATTACAAACCAAAAATTAATCCTATTTTGCAACTAGTCCGCGAACAAAAATGTATGGTGATGTATGTATACCTTCATGCACGCAGCACCTCCCTTCCTCCCACCATTGGTTTGACACACAAGTAACACAACATATTATACCTAATTGTAGTTGGTTACTTTGATACGATGGCATATTATTTGTGACTTTAAACATAGACTTACATTTATACAATAAAATATTCAAACTTTAAAAATCTGATTTTTGTTTTCAGTGGTGGCAGTGGGCGGTGAGCAGCAATGACCTGTCCCAGCTGTGGGCGGCACAGCCTACCTTTATCATCTCCCAGGCCGTGTTCGTGCTCGCCGGAATCATCACTCTGGTGCATGGTAACCAACATCAACCAACTTAACCTCCTTATCTGGTTACCCTTGGGAGCCAGCTCTCTAATCAGTAACGTAAAAGGACAAGAAGATTACCAGCTTACTAGTGCCTTCAGTTCAACTATTTCAATATTTTTTGTATTTTATTGATATAAAACTGCGATTTCTAAAATACGGTTGCGAGGCTGCAACCCTGTCCAGACCCTTTAAATCCTGAGAAGTCATGACAAATCCCGCGGTATAGTAAGTAACTACGAAAAAGCAAGGAACACTCCTGCTTTCATCAGAAAACAGTTCAATCCTTCGTTGGGAATCGAAGCTGACCAAGTTTATGGGAGAAAATTTTATTGTCAAAAGCTAGGTATTTTAGTCTAGAACGGTAAAAGTTTCATCGATTGAAAGACATAGTATAATCATTCCCTTGGCTAGTTGAATGGTTTCCTTAGTAAAACAAAAGGAAAGCACGGGTCTTTTACTGTTTTTTAACCACCATTATGTTTTCCTCAGCGTTTAGAAAAGGTGGCAGGTGGCCCTACTTCTGGCTGTGCACGGTCCTCCACGGGCTGTACGCGGACAACTTCTGGCACATTGTCCTCCCAGAGTACGACAATTTCTGGCACTCGCAAACTCCGCTAATGTTGCTCGGAAATCGTCTTCCTCTGCACATAGTTTTGCTATGTGAGTAAAAATTTTCTTCCACTTCATACAACAACTGCCATTAGGTTACCTTCTTTTTTTATCTTTAATGGCAGTCTACGACAAACACAAAGTAGTTGGGAAATCATCAAATATTAAATATCTGCTCCGGTCGGGAATCGAAACCGGAAAAGCTTGATAAAAGGCAGTCAGGGACTGACTACGACGGAGTCTAACACGTTTTTTGTTTTCTCCAGACCCAGCGTTCATCTACCACGCGGCGTACGCAGTTTCCAAATTGAATCTACCAAAATACGCGGAGCCCTTCGCGGTTGGCTTGGTCACAGTGCTGATAGACATCCCGTACGACATCGTGGCTGTGAAGTTTGTGCACTGGACGTGGCACGACACCGACCCCAATGTCTACGACCGACATTACTGGGTGCCGTGGACTTCATACTACTTCCATGCTACGTTCGCAGCCAGCCTCGTCTTTTTCTTCCACGCCAGCCGCACTTGGCTTGCTCCAAAGATGAAGTCAACAAGGACAGTCCTTCAAGCGAAGTCGCCGTGGCAAGCTGAAGGGTAAGAAAGTGCATTGTTTATCGAAACTAGACGCAGGGGCAGCTGGTAGGTATTTTATGCTCGTAGTAAGGCCAATGCGCATGTTAACGCTGCGTAGGCAATTACAATTAAATGCAACTTCAACTACCGTACTCATGTATCATTCGGGAATGCCAAATACATCGATTTTTGTGGATGATCGCTGAAACATGGATGAAACAATATCTCCTTAGCGAACCAACCAGCAGTACCAGTTGTTGTTGAAATACCAGCGCAGGAACATTTGAAAATCTAATTTAAATCGAAACTATTGCCGTCATGCTGGGCTGTCCGTCTCACCCCTTATAACTTGATCGGGACAACTGCAGCTAGGACTGATAATACCTACACAAAATTAACGAAATCGGCATTCAGTACTGAACGCATTTTGAAAATTTTACAGTAACGATGATTTCCTTCGAGCGATATACGGAATACCTATTTGTGAACGTACTTACTATCAATTTAAAACAAGAAATGGTTCGGTTGTAACAGAAAACTGTTGGAGTGGAAGTCGCTGGTGCTAGCGGCGCTCCTCGGCATGCCGGGTGGCGTGCTGATGTTCGTGCCCATATACCATCCGCTGCACGACCTCTACAACATACACACGGAAGTCACCGTGTTCCTACTCCTGGCTATATTCGGCGTGGTTGTGCTCCACGGGTTACTTAGTGAGCGTGAGAGGGCAAAGGATAAGTAAGTTCCTAATTTGGGCACAAGTTTTCTTTAAAATATCTAATCGAAACAAATAGCGGTGGCACTCGGTGGCCGTATTCCTCACTTGAATCGATATTATTTTTGGTCTATGACGATAAAAACCGGGCAAAATTTAACATATTCGATTGAACCATAAACTGGAAAATGTTGGACGGGAATACGAAGCAGATCATGTTTTCCATTGAAAATTGGTCAACCTCCATCTTTTTTTCACTATCCTTAAAAATATTTATTGGATAGGATACCACGATTTGTTCTTGATGCCAATGATTGGTGTACCTAACTGTAACCAAACATATAAATTTACCAATTGCAGACTTACCGCGATAGACTATGTGCTCATCTTGCAACTAGCAGCGCACTACATCATATACTGGTTGTTCGTGGTCCTGTTCAACCCAGAACGAGAGTGGTCTACAGGCCTCCACGAGCCGGTTGGGCCTTGCAACGAAATGACAAGCCTGGTCACGCCATTTGGACAGGTCAGTATTAAAGTTCACAAATTATTAAGAGATAGATATAGTACTAACGTACAGTTGGTAGATAGATAGTCTAGTACGGTTATCTTTTCCCTCTTGGAATAATCACAGAACAGATGGAATAATAAAACTTTTTGAACATGCTTGGACCATTGTGTCACTTCTTCGCATTCAAGCTCAGAGAGACATTGCTGCCGCGCCGGTCCCTATTGCTCTGTAGATAGGTATACCTATCGCACCAAACGTGCGACTGTTAAATAGAATGTGGGATAACGTTTCGTCTTTTGCAGACTCTGCAGAAGAGGAAGTATTTGTGCGTGGATGACTATGACGAGGGCTACTTCAACTTTCACTGCGTGGGGTGGCAGAAGCCGCCGCCCGGCAGCATGTGGTACACTATTTGCGGAACACCTTTCGAGTAAGTATAACAATAAATACTAGTTTGTTATGTTACTGATTCATAAGTAGTTAAGGTAGATTTCATAGCCCACGCTTTCTTCCACAATGAGATGGTTATAACGGCCTGTTTTCGATTAGATAAGTCATTAAGTACCTAACTGCGGAATAAATGAGTAAGAATCTAATGAATTATCATGAATGACATGAGGTCTCTAGAAATCACAAGATCTCGTGGATTCTATTTCTACATAACAAAGCGTGGCTTGAGACCCTCTAAGGGTGACTCGGATGACTTCAGTGTCCCATTTCCCTAGTTTATTACTGATATAATAACAAATGAAAGAAAACCTCTGCCTGAGATTTCTTTAATCATGCTTAGGTTTTTTAAGTGCCAATCTAACCATCCGTACTTGGCACGCACCAATTAGTGCTAAGGAAAAGGGAGAATCGACTTAATTTCATGGCTATGTCATTCTTTTATCTTGCCATGACTATTCGTCGACAATTGCGGTTTTACCTATACACACCGACTGGTTATGTGGCGGTCTTCCAGAAACCCTTCTGAGGTTTTATCGGCAGGCTATAACATGCAATCTTCAAAAAAGACGTAAACATGTGACTGTTTTGGTGTTGCCCTTGTTGCGTTGCGTTGACTACTTACCTCACTTACCTACTCTGTGGTTAGGTATATAGCATTGGAAGATTTTTTGTTGTTGCTACTATGTATACTTTTCCTTCCAGAAACCGCGCGGAGTATATTACAGTCATTTCCACCATCCTTCTGTTGGCTGCTGGAGTGTTCTACGGACTCTACTTCAGAACATCTCAACCGCAGACGGTCATCAAAAAAACGAAAACTAAATGATTCTCGCATTATCTGAAATATTACCGAACGAGAATAGTTCTTTCCGCGTGTTTGTGCGCATGTATCTATTCCTAGTTTACGCTCAATGGCTAACATTCCTAGTCATAATTGGATACCTATAATTATTTTTTGCCGTCATTGATTCATCCAAATGGTATAATCAATTAATAAGGACATCTGTTTTTATACAGATTTATAATTATCTCGTATCCAACATACATACAAACATTGTTTTTCAAACAAAGAATAAATCTTAATAATAAATAAAAAATCTTCATAAAAACATAAATTAATATCCCACACTTAATAATACTGGCCAATAATAATTTTATAATTTTTTTAATAATTTTAATCAGTCTGCTACTAATTTCTCTCAATAAATATTAAAACATAAATGTATACATGTAATAAAAATACTAAACTGTATTCAAAGCGCGTCATCTTCCTAGTGAAGCCTAATTTTGCCTATCGCCTATACCTATAGGTACTATTCTTCATGAATCTGGTTTTACAGAGATTAGCGCGCAGGCAATAATTAATGTAATAGAGTAAAGACGAAAGTAAGTAATGCATTTTAGTAACTTATTCAGTGGTAATACTAATTACTATTATTAAGTAGAAATATAGTTTTTTGACATGGTGTTCGAATCTTACTTATATCACTTTATTTATTTCCATAAAACAGATAATTTTGTGTATTTTTTTTTCATAAAATAACTATTAGGTAAGTACCTATGCAGTTGTTAATGCAGAAATGCGTATTTTTAAGTAAGTTGTTTTTTTTACTTATTACGTACCTAATTAAATATGATTTGAGTGTTCTTGTAGAATTTCATTTTAATATATTGATTTTTAGTTATAGTTTGGGAATTTAGACACTTACAAAGAGAAAAGTAGTTTTTTTCCGTAGATAGATATGGAACAGAACCCCGGGCTACCGCAGTTAGGTATAAACAAGGATGTAGCCTATCGACTCGTTAAAAAAAACAATTGGTAAAGGGCGTTGTATGTACTTTGAAAGTCAGGTGCTGGTAAGGCAAAATAGAGGTCGTAACGCACAGCAGGAAATATAGATACGAGCATTATTTGTCTCGTACCGCACTAGCAGAAGGTTTAGATCTAATGCTGTCGCAGCTAATGTGTTAAATATGATTTGAGTGTTCTTGTAGAATTTCATTTTAATATATTGTTTGTGTATTTTAAACACTTACAGAGAGAAAAGTAGTTTTTTTTTCTGTAGATATTCTGTATGTATCATTCCTATTAATAGTAGGTAGGTAGTAGGTACTGGAACTATGGAACTCTTTGGTTGAAAGATTTTCCTACATATGACTATCACCACCGTCAAATTATTTATAAGTGTCCCACGGTTGGGACAGCGTTATCGGAAGAGAAGGGATGAATAATAAACGTGTTGTTTTTTATATAAATCTCCTATTCAATTACACTTCCACGAGGGACCGTAAATAAAATCTACAACCAATAGGAATAGCGTATCACTTTAATGATATGTTTGTTTAGTTAGACATACAATCACAACAATATAATCACGCTTAACTTCTAAGTAATAAATATTTATACTGGCATGGCTAGCTCTTGCGGGTCAATCGGAAAATGTTTCTTAAGTGCTTTTACTATCTGTAGCTATAATCACCTCTAGTATAAGGTTGTAATTGAATAATATATATGCTCAAAATAAGCCTATGGTGCATAGGGTTAGCATTTATCATGTTTGGCATAGCCGCATATTTTTTTACTTTATTTCGTATTCGGATGCTTGAATTTACGATATTATTCATCTCACGTATAAACTTTTAATTTGATAAGATTTATAAATAAAAACCTTCAATGCGATTTTAATTTAAACACATATTTAAATGTTTAATAGGCAAACTTTAATTATACACGTTTGATTATATCATCGTTTTACAGTTACACTCAGAGCTTTGGTAAATATCATCATACACTATCGCATTGCGACCTTACATTAAGCAAAGACAAATTAAATGCTACCAAATGATGTAGAGAAGACAGAAGAGAATAGATTATTTCTCTATTCTTGTTATAGTTTGGTAATGACATTCTCATTATACAACAAACTTCAGTGTTGCATACATAAAGTCCGCACACTAAATGATTATATTTAAGTCTTAATGTTAACTTATAAAAAATAAAATACAGACGCGGTACGACCTAAACCGCTGCTCAACATAATAAACTAACGTCTATCATGAGGTCATAGCTCATAATCTAACATTTAAACTGGTGCGACCATAAGGTAGGTATACATGAATGCCTAATACTAATCCAAAATTACTTAATTGTGCATCACAAATAGGTGCGTATCGCGTATACTACGAGTACTTCGACTGCACCGTCATTATAACTACTATGAGATACAATAGTGTAAGACATCACATCGATCACAAACATCAATAATTTTAGCCGGTGTGCAGAAAAATCAAAATAAATATCTCAAAACAATATAACCTCACAACCGCAAAGTATAAACTATCAAAAGTAAAATAAATATAACCTATATATGTAGTAGCACTCAAACTAATCACACACATATTGAAATACTTAACTAAAATGATCAAAAGATTTTTAAGTTTTACATTCGAGAAATCAAATTATTTTACAGTTTGCCAAAGAAACATCGGGTTTGTCTCCTATGGAATGGCTATTTTAAGAATTGCGCAAAACGTGGCAGACAGCTTGTTCCTATTGATTAGGATCTGACTTAGACGAATAAATATCGATGTACTACGTATCGATGTACTTTCAACTCAAACACTTAACAAATAATTACTTTACGAAATCGTTTCTTCGGTTTCGTAAAGTCACATGTATAATATGAATATAATAAAAGAAATATTGAGATATCTTTCGATAAATTTCATAAGCAATTAGTTTTCGATAAATATATTTTTTTGACCACATCAACTTGGGGGTCCTAGGATATCACATTAGAAAATGGCAAAATTTAGTAACAAAATAACAATCACAATTTTTGTTTTAAATAAAATGTCTTATCGTGGGAATGCCAATGAAGTGAAGCTATCATGCTAGGATACCTGGAAATACATCACAGTAAAAATTACGGTGGAAAAATCAACACCCGAGACATTAAAAATTGTAAGTACGACGGTTTTTTAACAGCGTTGTTCTAAAACCGGACGGATAGAAAAAGCCCAAGGTGGTTAGGATATATAACGCAACTAAGGTCATAAGAAAGGAAGTAAGAAGACATAGACTGTATACTTAATTAAACCCAGTATACCGCAACCTATAAAAAATCATTTGGGTAACAAGCACGTAAGTTACAAGTGCTCTAGGTGTTCTAAAAGTCCTACGAACGTTTGGTTGGATGAATGGCGTTTATGATTAGTCTAGAGGCTTGGTCTCATTGAGCTTCTCGACGACGCTGGGGTCGGCCAGGGTGGAGGTGTCGCCTATGTCGGGGTCTCCGAGGGCGATCTTACGGAGGATTCGGCGCATGATCTTGCCGGAGCGGGTCTTCGGCAGGCCGGGCGCGTGGTGGATGACATCGGGAGCGGCGAACGCGCCGATGCGCGTGCGCACCCGCTTCTTGAGGCTGTCGATGAGCTCCTTGTCGAAGGAGGCGCCCTCGTTGAGGATGACGAAGCAGTAGAGAGACTCGCCCTTGATGGGATGCGGCTTGGAGACCACGGCGGCCTCGGAGACTCTCGGCTCCTCAGTGAGCACGCCCTCTACCTCGGAGGTGGACATGAGGTGGCCGGACACGTTCAGCATGTCGTCGATGCGCCCCGTCACCCACAGGAACCCGTCTTCGTCGCGCCTCGCACCTACGTTCATAATGGTAACGAATAAGCACCTTTATCCTTCCATGTATTTTAACACACAGGCTCAGGCCTCAGTGGGCTAGGATTACCAAACGAGTGTTAAAACATTTGAATAGCAATGAAACAAAATAAAGAATTCAATGGATGGAAAACAAAAGCGGCCTGAAAGGGGTTGCGTCTGTGACCCACTTGGAACAGGACTGAGTCTTGTTCGAGGTCTGTAAAGCTTGTCATTCGAAGCTAGCTTGGGGGAGGTGTGGTTCTGCATGCTTTCGTACATAGAGGCAGACAAAGGGACAAGGATCTTTAGTAATGTCCATTATCACAATTTTTTGTAGCTTCCATAGCCGATATGGCTCGCGTCGATTCTGTGATTGACAGAATTAGATAGAGACGGCCGTGGACACTTGGCGGAGACCGCTATTGGCAAATTTCATGGGTGCTACCGTGCTTCGTAACGCACGTTAAGTCGTCGGTCCCGGTTGTTTTCAATGTTGAAAACAATCGTTATGCCTTATCGAAGAGCTTCGGGTGGCTTGAGAACATTCTGCACTGGGTTGGTCACTTCCACCTATTTGCATTGGAGCAGCGTGGTAGTCCATACTCTAGACCTGCCGCAGCTGTCTGTGGCGGAGACCCGTGCCCAACGGTGGGACGTCTATGGGTCTTAGCCATTACAAATTGTTATGAATATAAAGTGGGCACGTACCGTCGCCGGTGCAGTAGTAGCCCGGGAACTTGGAAAAGTATACGGACTCGTAGCGCGGGTGGTCGCCGTACAGCGTGCGCATCATGCCTGGCCAGGGCCGCGCGAACACCAGGTAGCCCTCGCCCACGCCTTCCACCTTGCGCCCGTTCTCGTCCAGGATGCGCGGCTCCACGCCGAAGAACGGGTAGCCCTGCAACGAGACCATAGGCCATCTTGCTATGGTTTAGAGCAGTGTTCCCAACGTGGGGCCCACGCCCCACAGGGGGCGGTTTGATAGTTAAGGGGGGCAATTTAAAAATTGACTCGACACGACTTTAGCCCTTTTGGTTTGGGTTATTTAAATCCAATGCGGTGACAAATTTAACAAAAAAGGCAATTTCTTAAAAAAATGCTGTAAATAATTATTAGGTATAATTTCGTTCGACGTTACCAAAATATCAACTGGGTAATAAGAGTCGTCAAGTAAACTTCGCCGGGGATTCACGAGGTTAAAAATTATGTATATGTATAGGGGGGCATAAAAATTTTAGAAATGTTAAGGTCATGGCATGGCCTAAAAAAGGTTGGGAAACACTGGTATAGAGTCTACTTTCCTTATTGAATGTACCGACAGTGCATGTTTAACTTTATAAACCGGCAATATGGGATTGTTATGACTAAGACCGTAAACCCTATTGAGACATAACAAATTAATAAAACCTATTTTAGCTGTAGGTACATAGTGTTTTGACTTTTTAATCAAACTCAATTAAGATTTTTCAACAAAATATGAAGTATTTTATCACTTTCTTATGTTTAATAAAGATTTAGTAAGATGAATAGCGTAAGATTTAGTAAGATGAATAGCGTTAAGATATAGTAAGATGAATAGCGTAAGATATAGTAAGATGAATAGCGTAAGATAATACGTACGGCGGCGCCGGGCTTCATGGGCGTGGCGGCGGGCAGGCTCGTGAGCACGTGCCCGCCTGTCTCCGTCTGCCAGAACGTGTCCACGATGGAGCAGCGCTCGCTGCCCACCAGCGTGTAGTACCACAGCCACGCCTCCGGGTTGATGGGCTCGCCCACGCTGCCCAGCACGCGCAGGCTCTTCATGTCGTGTCTGGGGGACGTTAAGCGAACGCTTTCAACGATAACTTTGACGACTTGCGGTGGTGCGATTCTCGGACGGGGAAGATTAAGTATCTGCTTTTTAGAAAAGAAGAGAAATTAAACCGTTAAATTTAAAAAAAAAAAGCTTTTTATAAAAAAAAAATATTTTCGTGCATTGTCATCGTAACCAAATATGTGTGCCAAATTTCAGCTCGATAGCTTCAGTGGAAATTGGTGAAATATTGATTCCAAGATTCCAGGACATACATATTTACGAGTGAAGTTAAATAAAAGCTTTTAAAAAGGAAATAATCTTTATTTGTGCTG
>DWTT01001792.1:0-11006 GCA_018250895.1 Carterocephalus mandan | reverse complement strand
TTTGGTAAAAATCGGTAAAGCCGTTTCGGAGGAGTACTGCAACAAACATTGTGACATGGAAATTTTATATATTAGATAATACCTACTAATATTATAAAAAGAAGAAAGATATGTTTGTAATGTTTTCACACAATCTAATTCCACGTCTAAAATGTCTAATTCCACGCGAGCGAAGGTGCGGGCGTCCACTAGTGTATAAAAAAAATATAACGAAAATATAATAGATTGATTTGATGGTTACCTGGCTGAACGTTATGTATAACAGGTACTTTGATTTTTTTTAATTCTCTTAATATTATTTGTCAGTGTCATGTGTTTTCTGCATATGACATTAGTGATGAACGTTGATACTTAGACAATTAAAATAATAATCGATTTTTAATTGATTACTTCAATTTGTAATAACGAAAAGATTTTATTTTCTCTTTAGCACAAAATTACCTTTCCACTGCTTTGTTACAATTTACATAATTTATTTTACTTTTTCTTGATTCATCTACCCATCCATCAGCCTTTTGATAAGTGATTACATAATTAATAATTAGTATGTTGAATTCACTATCTTTCAACACCCATGCCTTTCAAGGCTTTTACCATCGAATTAATTCCTATTATTTACTAACTTATCCATTCGGAAGCTGGAGTTATTCATCATCTTCAGCGAATCATCGCCGTCCAGCGGATACAATTTTCAACACAATTACAAAAAGTAATCGAACTATCGATGTTGAAAGTTGTTTAACGGCATACATCACTTCAGTTGAATGAAGTGAAGTTATCGTTCGTTGGAGCGAGCTGCGAGCGAACGACAGATCGAGACGAGAGACGACAGACGACGTGACGTTAGTCAATCATGGACGCTGGACGGTGTTGTTAACCGATGTTTAGTTCTTTTTCGTGTTTTCAGTTGTGTTTGTTGATTTGTTGTATGATTTCGTTTTAGTATTGTAGCCAATGATTTACATGTGAGATATGTGTTTCTATTTGTTCAGTTGAAACTGTATTAGTGTTAAGTGTAGTGTCGATTGTTTCAACACAATGAAAAAGGTGGGCATACCTGGTTGGAGGCGTCGCGCGGTGTTCAACGTCGCAGGTCAGTGCTCAGTGCATTCTCTTTACCCAATTCTTAGAGTTGTATCTATATTTACTTAGTAATTTACTGTACATTCACTACATTTACAACATAGATACAACTATGCTATGTGAATAATGTTTATCATTAGAAAGTAACTTTGTTTAAATTTAATTAGTGAGTTCCATTTACTATATGCTTTGCTTCCATTTGTTTAATATCAGGTACCTACCATACCAAGGCAGGTCTGGTCCAAACATTGTAAATTTTGAATATACACAACACAAAACAGCTAACAAAACTTGATAATATAAAATAGGACTTGGATGTTCAATTCAAAATTATATACATATAAAAAGTCTAATAAATTATCTAATGCAGTAAACCGAATGACTGTTCAAGTGTTGTAGGATTTTGTCAAACCAATTAGTATCGTTGTCAATTATTTGAATTTTCAAAATATTCTTTGTACTGAGTAATAACTGTATTGAGTAATAAAGAGAATCTTTTGAATTATCCATTATGAGAACAACACTAGCTGTGCATAGCTACATATATTGTGGTATAAAATGTTGATAGGTGTTATGATACATATTTTTACCCGACTGCTCCAGAAGGAGGGTTATGTTTTTCGAGTGTATGTATGTCTATTGTCTTCAAAATGTTGTTTTTTCTCAATACTATCGAGTAGGGTATCAAAATAAAGGGTTATCAAGAGCTTGCATAAATCATATAAATTTATTGACTATGAAAACTAAAAGTATTATTGAACAAAAAAATACCCAACTGCATTCACTGAAAAATTATTTTCAATTTACTCAATAAATGAACTGAATGAAACAAATTGAAAAATAAAACATGTTCTTTGAATTTGAATTATCATGGTTTACAGTGTACATAAACACAGTCAAAACTCATCAAATTCATTTACAATGATTTCTATTTTGTTATGGAATGATGCCTCAGACTGTATTTTTGAACACTTAACCACGATCATTCAAATTTAAAAAGAGGGTCTAATTATTCAAAAAATTAACAAACTTCCATGTAATCGGCAGTGAACTTATTGCAATACATTGGGCACAAATCCAGACTCCGAGCTGCTAATAGGCATTTGAAGTTGGAGAAACCTAATAGTTGTTGCCCGACCCGGGGATCGAACCCAGGACCTCTAGCTTAGCAGTGGCAGTTATGATCACTAAACCAACAAGGCAGTAAAACCATTCTTTGTCCCACTGTTGGGCTCTGGTCTCCTCTCAGAATGGGAGGGATTAGGCCTTAGTCTATCACGCTGGCCAAGTGCGGATTGGCAGACTTCGCATACGTTGGAGAACGTTATGATGAACTCTCAGGCATGCAGGTTTCCTCACGATGTGTCCTTTACCGTTATAGCAAGTGACATTCAATTTCTTAAACCGCACAACTTCGAAAAGTCATTGGTGCGTGCTGCTGGGGTTTGAAACCGGACCACTCGAATGAGAGGCGAGTTCGATAGCCACTGGGCTGTCACCGCTTAAAAGTTTTTTATACACGGTTTTTAAACCACGTGAAAGTGCAGCTAGAGTGAGGGGTGTAGGTCACAGCCTGAGCCAAGCAATAATAATCTACTCAAGACACTCTTAATGAACTATTTTTTATATCAAGAAAATTGTACTGTCAATCTGTGCCAAATATTGTTCTGTGAATGAGACTTGTAGCAAACTCAGAGTAAGACTCGTAACAGAATCGTTTGAACCTATGTTCCAAGTGTGTATTCAAATCAAGAAATGAATGTTTGGAACTGTGTTCTTTACAAATGCATGCGAGTGCTATAGTCTGGTACTGGTTTTCCAAACGAAAGTATGACAATGCGCATAGACTGCACTGGAAAGCGCATTTGTTTTTGTGTAAACACTTTCCTTCGCGCAACATTGTCCCAGTTGTCACAGCGCGCGTCGTCGCGGGAGCCGCGCGGATTTTGCGAGCCCCTTGTCTTTAGAGACAGTTTGAGCTGACTGAGTCTTCTGCAAGTTTGTGGAGTTAGGCTGTGAAAGTAAAATGCATATGATTGAGGAAGTATTCTCTTCTTCATTGATATTGAGTTTTGCGCCTTGAGAAACCGTGGACATAAACTATCGCGGTAACCACATAAGTACTTAAAGACTTAGAAGAAAATCTGAATATCGATCCCTGACTAAGAGTAAAGAATATTCGCCTGACTTCATACTGTTATGCGGGACCCAGTAGAAAGGGTTTTAAAAAAAATGATTTTAATTGAAGGTTCCCTACATTTAATTTAATAATGGATAGATACACGGACAAAGGCACGACACAGACAGATTTTAGGAGAGCGACTGGCGTTGAAGTTGGTGCAGAGCAGACGACTCCCGCAGTCAGTCTCTCGACTGCTTTGCTGTTAAAGATGCTGACGCAGCGGTTTAGGTCGGCCCCAATTCTCGATACAAGGGGTGGCCGTAACGATACGCATGAGGTGAGCATGGAGTGCACCTGCACCCTACAAACTACCGAGGCGTGGCGCGTGTTCCGCTGCACACTGCCGCCGCTGCGCTGGGTGCGGGGTGCTCGATCGATCGCAGGTGCTCCGCCCCGCCCCGCTCCGCCCTCCGCGCCTGGAGGGCCTTTCCATCAGATATATGCAGCTGTATGCAGCTACCTCCATAGCCCGATGGCTCGCGTCAATAAAAGTGATGGACAGAGTTAAGCGACAACGTCGCGATTGGTTTGTGGATGGATGACCGCTAGTGGCAACATTTCCTGGGCGCTACCTTGCTTCGCAGGCGCGTTAAGCCGCCGGTCCCGGTTGTTATCAATGATGAAAATGATCGTTAAGCCTTGTCGAAGTCCTTCGGGCTTGAGAACATTGGACACTGGGTTGGTCGCTAATTCCTCCACCAATCAGCATTGGAACAGCATGGTGGAGTATGATCTAGACCTCCCGCAGAATTGTCTGTGGGGGAGAGCCGTGCCCAGCAGTGGGACTTCTATGGGTCGTAGCGAACTTGTTTGGTCATAAAAAGAGTACGAGTTACATATTCAAAATATGCGTACGTAATTCAGCGATTCAGTCTGAATTAAGAAGATTTAGAAGTGAAGACGCTGAGAGGCTGATATTGTAGATCTCGGATTGTAACGTTCTCGCGAGACCTCGACGCAGTAATTACGGCTCGGTGCGATGCTACACTAATTACGTCGCATTTATTCAAACTTTTTTGCACCTTACAAAAATATAAAGTATGACCGTCTAAAAGGCGAAGTTAATAGTCGAAAAATAATGGACGGTATGACCGTCTAAAAGGCGGACTTAATAACTAGTCGAAAAATAATGTTTTTTTAGGTAGTTATGTAGCAGAAGAGGTGTCTGTACTGAGAAACAGAATTATATTCGTCACTTGTAACTTCTGCGTCGTCCGCCGCGCCGGTAGAATCTCCCATAATTACTAATAAGTAAAATTAAAGCGGTGACAGCCCAGTGGCTATCGAACTAGCCTCTCACTCGAGCGGTCCGGGTTCAAACCCAGCGGCACGCACCAATAACTTTCTAAGTTATGTGCGATTTAAGAAATTAAATGTCACTTGCTATAACGGTGAAGGACATATCGTGAGGAAACCTGCATGCCTGAGAGTTCTTCATAATGTTCTCGAAGGCATGTGAAGTCTGCCAATCCGCACTTGGCCAGGCCTAATCCACCACCCTCCCATTCTGAGAGGAGGAGACCCGTGCCCAACAGTGGGACGTCTATTTGTCGCAGCGATCCAGATGATCCAGTTCTAGGCTGGTTAATAAATAAATAAGATTCTACCTGATAAACAATGTCAGGTACTGGCGAAGTGGCAACGAGGTAACGGGACCGCGATAAGGCGACGCGACCTCTCGAGTGCCCTCGCTGCCCGGCCGCGTGTGAACCTACCTAAGTTATTCTTCCCAAAACTTACAAAACCTCAAGCACTTCAAATTAAAATATCTTAGCGGAATATTTTTCTATGTACTTTTTATGTGGAGTCAATAGCAAATCAGGACGCTCCTCGACACATCTACCCTATTGCGCTGACACAGAGTTAAAAAATTAGTTGGTGTAGAAAAGATAATATTATCATGATATTTAATTAGTTAGTTTCCTAGTCCCAGAAGTATCCTGTTAGTTAGTGTTTGGTAAACTCTAAAAAATGGCCTCGTCATGTGTGTAGAAATGTCTGTGTTCTCAATATTGCCTTGCAATCGCAACTTTCTTGCAAACTGTTGTTTTCCAACTACAGCAGGTGGGTTGCTGACGGTCGCGAGGAATGTAGAGCAAGTTTCACCCAGCACCGAAGCTGAGTTAGCCAACGTGAGCATGTAAGGTATCAGTAATCAATCGGTCTCTTGCACAATGATGCAAGTGATCGCGTGCGGCGGCCAACTTAATGATTCGACGGGTGAATGACGCGTGCACGCGCGTGAGTTACGTCTGCGACGCGTCTGGCAATGTGTCCACCAATCCCACGACCCTTGTCCCACTGATGGGCACGGGTCTTCTCTCGGAATGGAACAAGCCCTAGTCCAGAGTATTATAGAGAACTCGCAGGCATTCAGACCCGAGATTAGGCAGCCGGAATGAGCCGTTAATTGATTTCAATGCGCGTTGTCTTACCACATCTTTCTGTCTTTTAATTGAATGACATCAAATTGTATTAGTTAGCGCGGCGTGAGAAAGCGTGTCGCCACGGCCAAGCAAGCGGTGATCGATCGGAGGCGAGAGCACGAGACAGCATTGCATCACCACTGCAATAATTTCGCTATCAGCGTGCAGTCATGAACTAATTACAGTCATCAATCACTTCATCGTCATGCACTTACGTCATAATCATAGCATAAATAGTTATCACGTCAATGAATCTTGGGCAGAAAGATCTTTGCAGTTGTTATGGAAACCTTGAGCGAAGTTGTTTTATTGCTCTCCAAACTTCAAATGCATCAATGTGTTGTGGTGACAAAAAAGAGGTCCTGAATGCCACTGATACTCTATTTTTTACGACATAATATGACCCTAAAAACACATGACCCTAAAAAACCACTTATCTCTCACATAAACTAGCTGAGCCCTTATGTCATCTATCCATTTGTGGTTATATTTATTACCCACATTAGTTACTGATTGGAGTACTATTAAGCATCATAATTATTATAATTAAGTTTAAATTAGCCGCGAACAACTCATTATGAGAAACCATTTAAACAAATGTTTCTTGAAATGATTTCTGATGAGATTATTTTTGACTTAGACCAATGCTAATTGATGGTATAATTTTTTAACGAATAGATTTTTTAAACCCCGTGCTGAAAAATATGTCCGGTTCAGCATCACCCGCTTCTTTCAGGTTAGTGGCAGCAGCTCTTTTCTGCTTTACTTCACTGCTGGGCACGGGTCTCCCCCACAGACACTGCTGCGGGAGGTCTAGAGTATACTCCACTACGCTGCTCCAATGCGGGTTGGTGGAGGGGTTAGTGGCCAACCCAGTGTCGAATGTTCTCAAGCCACCCGAGGGTCTTCGACAAGGCTTAACGACTGTTTCCAGCATTGAAAACAACCGGGACCGACTGCTATACATTGTATACATGCCCTCCGAAGTACGATAGCGTCCATAGCCACGAGCGGTCACCTATCCCGACCGCACCCGTCGTCGCTTAACTCTTTCGATCACATTGAATAGACTCGAGGCTATGGACGCTACACGCTGCTTCATCAACTGCGGTCAAAAGCTCGCGTCGGCCACGAGTGATGGCTACGACTAATAAATATCCTTTTAGGGGAGCATAGAAGCTAGTGCCGCCCCTAGCATGTCCGGGATCGGTTTACGCTGATCATCAGCTTCCACGCTCTCACGGCCACGCTTAGATCCTTCATATGATTACTACATGCGATACGCAGCTCGACCGCCCGACACGATATACATTTACTGTTACCTGATAGGGCTGAGCTGGCGAAAGCGATCTCTTCCGTGTACTGGTCTAGTACGACCGCATCGTACGCCAGTTGACAATTGTCCGACAGTTCTCTCTTTCTGGTCAAATTCGATTAGTTCCCGTCTTTATCTTTGCGGTAACGTTTCGCGTAAGTCAGTTCGTCGTTCCATGTTCCACGGAGTGTTCAGCCTTTGTCTGTGCGAAACAATAGAATTAAACTACAGATGTAATGCCGACCGCAAAATCAGTTTTATTATTTAGTTCGGCACAGTTGTTGCTAGAGCTCGTCTGAGCGAAGGACTGCATGCTACCGTTATTCTATATCTGCAATCCCTATACTGCTTCTTAAATTACATCTGCCGTTGTGTTTATTTGATGATGCATTTATCCTTCAGTTTCATATTATACAAAGACATACCCAGACAAAAGAGGTTACTTAGGTGCATAGGGTAATGAAAATCTTCATCAATTTTTTGCTTCTTTTGCTTATGCCATTGTCTTTCTAGGTGCTCTTTTTCTGTAAGATTGTGATTAAACAAGCATAGATACAAATAAAACGATATCCTGCTATTCTCCGGGACATTTGATAGAGAGTGAAGATACTGAGCTACCGTGTGGTGCGAAGCACGTTTCGCCCGTGCTTTCTACCCCAGCATTTGTATGCAGGTGTCGCCGCCTGCCAGCCTGCCACGCGCCAGTCCCAGCGTGGCCCACACTCATTCATGTTTATAGATAGAGTAACCTCTCTAAAAGCGCTTAAAATGTCCCTTTTGTTTCATTAGGTGGAACACTGCAGGATAGTTTTCTCCACTGTGTATGAACTATGTCCTTTCCATGGCGCGTTTAATGTGTCTAGCCTCTGAAATAACAGTTTACCATGTAAAGTCGGACAGAGTTCCTTCTCAAGAAATTCAAGTATTTAGAGTCGCTGTATTTAATGAATATCTACGAGTATAAACATCGATGTTCGCATCAGTCCGTTCGGAGTGTATGGACCAGCCTTTCCGTATTGCTTGATGGAGCTAACGTTTTAAAACTGCATTTGTGAAAATGGTGGCATCAAACGTCGCTAATATACATTTTATAGCTCTTACCGTATATCGCAACCGTTACGTTGCAGATTTGTGTCTGCATAACAATCATTTCTCGATAAAAACGCATAATCTATGAAACGATGTTATATTATTGGATGCCGTTGACTTCTAGCGGATATGATAATGCGTTGCTTTGGCGAATCTTCATAAGAGAGTATTACATAACTTGCGTGAGTCTCCGACTAACACTTGTTCATCTAAAGGACGGATAGTATCCGCATAAATTTGAGATTACACAACCCTGAATGATTAAAATTCATACTTCAAAACACATAAGTAAAGCCAGTAGAATGAGCATACTGTACAATGAACTGATCTCGTGGCACAGCTAGAGTAACTGTGAAGTTGTCTGATTTCGGGCGTGACTTATGCCATTCGCTACCATTTCTCGGTGCCATTGTTATGATACAGGGGCGGAGCACGAATTGTGGTCTGTGGACGCGGGGGGCGGGCTGGCGATGTTTGTGGTGAGATCTGTCTGCGGCGACTACTGTTAATCCTCTAAACATATTAGCCGAGGTCGCGCTTTGCTCAGCCGGAGGCCGTTCCATAGATTTCCTCTCGTTTTATTCGTTTTCTCGAACTCAATTGCCGAGAAATCAAGCATTTCTCGCGGTACGTTTACATGTAATACTTAAATACTTTTTTCTCGGTACAGCATTATTAAGAGAATTTCAATCGAATCAGTTGTTTTGTCGTGTTCCGCAAAATTAGAGCCAGTCAGCGGTTAGCTATGCAATGTATTTATTCGTGATTATGATAAGTTGCGATGCGTAGCGTACGGCAAACGTGTGACTGCAAGGTTTTCAGAGATACATATTTATTTATTTGTAAGTTGTAAAGCAATATCTGTCTGTCGGACCTTGACATGATATTAAACAAAAACAATATTTTATTGTTCATATTTAGAAACAATCAAATCGAAAAACAAACTTTGACTTGCTCTTGATTTAAAACAACGAAATTTGAGTGATCGTAAAGTACTCTAACCTACCTCATGTTCCAACAGTTCCAACAACAGGCCTCATTGTTCGGACGTAACAAAACTAATACACATAAATGGAAATCACCGTTTCGAAAGAGAACCGTTTTCTCAGAAAACTCGGCAAGCGTTTGAACGAAAGCGACCCCTGAGTCACCAACGCACCCGCTGGCCTGCGCGGGCGCAGCGGGCGCTCCGTGTCTCCGGAAGGAGTGTGACTCACCGCCTCACCTCCCGCGTGACGTCACCAACCGTACACACGCTCACTCATGTCCACATATCATTCATATGAATTTATACGACATTGTGGTGGCCCTTGCTCCGCCTCGTGTACACGTTGGTTTCATTGACCGTTGCGGCTTCTATGAATGTAAATGTTTGGTTTGCGATGACGATTTACCCATAAATCGAATGAGTCTCGTTCCAAATTAATTTTATCTGTTGTTTGCAACTATAGGTTACTTTTACTTCTTAACACAGTTTTTATCAGTTTGGTAATTAGATATACATATATAATGTAAATACGTATGTAACGGAATCTTTGAACGTGATTTTGGCCCACTTCAAAACGTCGGTTTAATTTGAAACTTTGCAAACTCCGATGACAATGCAATAATTAAAAAAAAATCTACATTTCAGTTCGGTTATCTACAAAAGCGTCTTTTTTTAGTTTATTTGTAAACATTGTTTTTATTTTAAATTATCTTTTCAGTGTAAGTGCATTGATAGATGACTAAAATCTTTGCTGGCAGTTCAACGGTTTAAACGAGACTCTAGTAGATTGAGATAATGAGTCGGGTTTTCTGTCGCAGGTACAGCACTTACCGAAGTACAAATCCACCTTCGATTGTTTCTGGCGAGTATCGCATTCGTTGCCGATGCGTCACAGCTCGCAGCAGACAATGGCTCGCTGTCAGCCAGACTGGTTTTCCCAGCTATTTGGAGCTGTACTATCCGAGTTTGTCGCCAGCTAAGCCGAGCCAAATGTTCCGCTAAAAACAATAAGTGCCTTTTACTATGAAAAGCAGCTGTGAGACGTGAGCAGGTAGCTAACCCGTAAAAACGAACGGTAAAGGGACATGGAGTCTACCTGTCTCTGTTTGGGATTCCCTAATTCAGCGAACCTTGTATTGAAAAGCCTTCGTAGTAAAGCCAGAAAGCTGTAAGAAAGAAAGAGACAAACTTTATTCACATACTATTATTACACGAGCTTTATATCAACATCCAAACAAAAAATTAAAATAAACACACAAATTTTAATGAAAACATTTGACACTTAATCATTTTGGACAAATAGTAAATACATAAATACATAGTAAAATAAAAGAGATAGTTATTGTGTCGTGCCAGCACAGTAACGTCATCTCACATCGCCAGTCTGCTGTCGCTGTGTACAGACCAAGTGTACAGACCTAGAAAGGAAATCAACGCTAGAAAACAATCTAACCTACATTTCTTCTCATAACATTGCATTGGTGCATGTTGGACCGGTGTTGAGCGAAATGGCATACATTTATTTGACTTGTCACAAATGTAACGAGTTCTATGTAAGTTTGAATGTTGTCTTGAAATTGAAACTACAGAATTTATTCTGACAAAAGGCTCTACAAAAGATTCAAATGATGTTCCGTTTAGTTAGCACAGAATACATAATTGTACAAGTAAATTGACAGATGCACCAGCATACTGGGCGAGTTCGGCGGCTTCCAAACCGATATAGCACTAGATAGCATAGGTGACATGAAGATTAGTGTAGAATTTTTGATGTGTTGACGATTTCAGCTACTAGGGTCAGCAAAATGAATGCTAAGTACATGTGATAGGCTACCTCTTCCAAAACCTTCGCTGCGACCCATAGACGTCCCACTGCTGGGCACGGGTCTCCCCCACAGACGCAGCTGCGGGAGGTCTAGAGCA
>DWTT01001791.1:0-11007 GCA_018250895.1 Carterocephalus mandan | reverse complement strand
AACCGGGACCGACGGCTTTACGTGCCCTCCGAAGCACGGTAGCGTCAATGAAATTTTGCCACTAGCGGTCACCCATCAAGCCGACCGCGCCCGTCGTTGCTTAACTCTTTCGATCACATTGAATCGACCCGAGCCATTGGGCTATGGACGCTACAATTTGATTACGAGGTATTAAAAGTTAAGGAAGAAAGATCTAATAATACCCATTTGATATTATTATATTTCGATTATACTTAATTTACACGAACTTATTGATAGTAAGTGGTTTACTGATATTTTATAAAATCATGTAACTACAGTTATTATTTTCAATTTGAAAAAATTAAGTTATTTTCAGGAAACGTACTGGCGAATTCCAAGTAGCCTTCACTTCGAAACAATAAGGAAAAGGCGCGAAATTATACTGAAAGCAATCAACAAAGAATTGATTGTCGTTTCGTCTATTACTGATAAAAACAAAGCCACTGAAACTGAAGAAAGAAAGGACGAATCCGATTCTAGCGCTGACGACGACCTGTTCGAGAAGTTACGACAAATGCGCAATGAAATGATAGAAGATTCACTAATAAAACCTGACAAAATTTCTAAAAATATCGTCAAAAGTAGTTCTAAAGAAACTAATAGCCGCAAGAGAAGTCGTAGCATTGACTCATCAGATGAAAATAGTAGAGAAAAAATGCAGAAAATAGTTGAAGAGGAAAACGAAAATTTGGACGAAGACGACATTCTGTCGTTCGCTAAGAAGACTCTTCAACACACAGACCTACCTAACACTGAAGATATTTTGCTTGATTTGCCAAAACACAGTGGTAAGTTCCTATCTCAGCATTTTTTGTCTATAATTTACTAAATTCGAAAAAAAAAAATAAAGCTTACTATTACCTACAAAACAACTACAATATATCATATTGAAGATATAAAAAAATTTAAGATAGTGTATTTAAACTTACTGCGGTCACCAACTCGCAATGGCCAAGCACGATGACAGTAGCTAACCCCCTTCTATGAATGTAAAACTCAGGCCCTGGCCCCCTTAAAACCCCAGCAGTCGCGCGGCCACCCAGTAAAATATTTTCTATTTAACTTTGAACCTGGCAATATAACGCTAGAAAATTTAGGGCCGATGAAAAGTTGTACGAGCTGGAAGAGGAATTGTACAAGTTACACTGGAGGTAGGGGTAGGGTTATCCAAAGTCTAAAGACAGGTGGAGGACATGGCAATACTCAAATCCCGTAACTTGTTATTGTACCGGGAGGGAAACATCAGTCCCGAGGTGGTGTCGGGTTTCTCGTCCACACGTCAACAACGTGGTGGACATCGGCAGTGTGTCGAAAGGGGTAGTGTACCTTACACTCAGAATATTATATATAAGGAGTTATCTGTGATTATCAGACCGTACTGTGACTTTACAGACAACCATTAGTTTTTGTTTTTATTTACAGACGAAAGCGACAACGAAGAGGAGGATACAATAGCTCGGCCGACGCAGCGCAGGAAAAAACTACGTGTCATGAGCGACGACGAATCTGATTAAACGTGTTTGTTGTGAAACTCTATTTAAAATGTCTATTAAAAATTCAATCAACCCATTTGAGTTTCAATAAAACGTACACCAATTGCACTTTTATTCGCAGTATCAGTAACTGCGAGATTTATGAACCGCCTGCGTAATAATTCAAGCGCAAACGTCAGGCTATTCCGCTAGCCTCGAAACGACGCCAACATATTTTGCACAGATTCAATTAACTCGTTAAAAGTACTGTTGGCATTGCACTGGTAATTTATGAATGTTTACAAAATAACAGTTTAATTAAGTTAAGATATCAGAATTACGGGCGCTGGTCAAAAACTGTCAGATACGGCTGTAAGCGTCTAGTTCTAATGAGTAGGTATGTAAAGTTCTATTTTACTCATCAAGACAATTCCTTCCGTCATTTATTCACTATTTTAGTTTATTTTCACATTACACGGTCACATGGTGCATAGAATTTACTAAATATTTTATACAAACCAAGAATTAATCTACTTTGCAACAATCCGCGAACAAAAACGTATGGTGATGTATGTATACTTTCATGCACGTAGCACCTCCCACCAATATACACACACCAACACGTGTTTCGCCTCAAAACAAGGCATCCTCAGAGTAAGTAGACTCTACGATGCACGTGATGGTTAATCGCAAAATCTTTAATCTTTAATCACAACGACTCAGACAGAAAGACAAAGACAACGTTCAATTACATTGAGTATAATTGAAACAATTTTCAACGGTATTTTTAATGTTTTAACTCTAAAGGATTTCTCTACAAAATCCTTGCGTAATCTCGCTTTTAAACTGCCCCTATTCGCTGTTATGGGGAGTAAAGTTCCACCTGAGACCAAACACATAGGACATTAAAGTTCCTAATAGATTGTTATACGCCACTAGACAGTATTAGATAGAAAACGACTTTTCGTATAACTACTTTTATTCGATTACATTTTAAGATAGTAAGCGTAGGAATTGCTATATAAACTTCGCTTCCTTTTTTTATTGGATACAACTTTATGGATATAGTGCCGTGTACCTAATGTTGCTTTATTCCGAATGGCGTCTACTTCACAGTCATAAATATAGTATTAGGGTCGATCCCGTTGGTCGCAGATCGCAGCGACAGGTCGGAGCGGGCGGCAAGTTCTTTACGAGAGAGCATTGCTGTAGCAATATCCCACGTCTATAGAATTTTAACATGTTTGTTATCTGCTGGTTTGAGCTAAGACAAAGGAAATACCAGAAAAAGTAACAACATTGTCACTTTATTATTTCATTGCACTGTTTATGTATTTAAATTAAGGCATGACTAAAAAAGCTAGTCTCGTTGTCAGTCAATGATTGGTAATAGTTCTAAACATCTAACAATGAATATAAGAAGAAGAAGACAATACAATATGTACATTAATTAATAGCTAATTATAATAATTGTAGACATAGGGTATCCGTTACCTTGAAAGCTGTAACCCACACAGTAAGCAATAAAAGGCGGGTGGTCGAAGCTGATCATTACATTTGCCATCGCACGATACCGACGCTGCCTACGGAGTACACGTGAGCTACTTCTTGTATATTAATGTGTCGCTTTGTGACATTGAATTATTGATTGTGAACAATTTAATTCTAATAAAATTATTCTTTTGTAATCATTAAATAATTTATGAGACTTTATTGGACATTGTTTATTTTTAACTTGTCTTTTCCATCTATGGTAAAATTGTTATCTAAGCAAATAGGTAGCAATGTAATTAAAGCCCTTCTTAACACAAAAGCTGAAAACAGTCATGACACTGATTGAAAATATTCCTTACCTACTATCCTAATAAAGAGAAACATAATACCTTCTTCTATTATGTTACACCATTATACGAACCCATAACTAAGTAGGTATATCAATATCATGTAGGAATTCCAATATCATCCCGCCATCTGATGGCAATATACTCTTATGGTGCACTCTGTTGCCGGTATTTTCTTTCCATTGCAAGGCCATACATTCTCTTGCATTCAATATTGCAAATATTGTGCTATCTACTCTCTGGAGAAAGTAATATTGAGGCGCTTATTTTAAATTATATCAAGCGATGGATGAAAATTTATATATATACCTATTATTTAAGCCCGGTGTCACATAAACACTGTTACATTTACGTAAGATAGATTATTTTAATTGTATAAATTAAGTTATAAAAAAGAGAGAATAAACTTAGTAGGTACAGCATCACCTGGCGTGGTAATACTAAATATGATAGAAGTATGGGTATAAGTTCAATAGTACAATACTAGATATATATATTATAGTATGGTTGACAACCCTAGCTACTACATATCTACACTCACGCAATAGGTACGGAACCGGTAAAGTTAGCTATGAGTTATACCTTATATATATACTCGTATGTGAAATAAACAAACTATAATTATGATATATAAAAAATACAAGGAAACTATAGCTAAGTATAAAACCGTAATCTATATATTGTCGAGATTAATTTCGCGGGTGAGCACTAAATCTTTTCACTCAGCATCAGATTAGCGCCTCGAGCCCTTCCCCTAAATGTATCGTTGTTTTTCCAACATTATCTTAACGTTGTAAACAACCACCCGGATCTCGGCCAGGAAACGCTACCAGAAATAACAACCTTGGACCTATAGAAACAAAAACATTAATTTACATGATTTCGCCGGAGAGGTAGGTGGTTACTTACATGTCATTGTGTACAGTCTAGCCACTAATTTTACTGTATCAGACTTGTATAAATACAATAAAATACACACGAGGCTAATAATTATTTTATAAATGTCTTGTTCAAAGATTGTCACAGTTCAAAAAGCAGACTTAAAATAAAAAACCTAGTGAAGGTACCTACCCCGGAGCCACCGGTAGTCACTGACTGACGAGCAAGGGGCAACGTACGTACCTATATTAGGTAGGTACGGTCCTATTAATGAAACCGTATGAACCTACAGGTTAGTAAAGTTTACATATATCTAGAGGTAAAGTTATTCTTACACAATGAACTATAGTAGGTATAGCGACATGACGACATCTAATTAAAATATGAGTAAGGCACGATGTCGCGTAGCGTAGCAAAGCAATAAATAGGTTCTAATTTGTACCGGAAAATAAAGAGTGCCTACATAGACGGCCTGTGCTGTTACTAAAGTTTGTTGTGTTACTTAGAATTAGAACTGCTAGATTAGAACATACCTCAGTTATTGATATTGCTATTTTTCTGTTATAAGACACATGTCATATATATTTCTTAAATCGAGGATCGCCAGCTTAACCCAAAGAGACATTAGAGACTTAATGGAACATTACTTAGCTACACACTGATGCGAATCAGTTAGGACCCACTGAATACCGAATTCCTGAATACACAATTAAATGCCTATTCAAAATTTGTAATTAAAACATACCGTGGCCCCTAAATCACGACCCAAAAAATACAAATGATCGTTTCATCTAGTAGATAATCCCTCGGGAACCCAGTTTTCTTATTCAAATGTTCAGTCAGCTATTTTAATGTTTCAACACAGCACGTCATCAATCTTTGCTGAACTCGAACGTGGGCCATTACGGCCGCCCTCTTGCAATTATCCGCTGGAATAAAAACGTTTTAAGTGTTAAATTAACGATATCTCAGCGGAACGCTGGCTTGTCCGACTAAGTGATTAATTCTAGCTTTGCTCGCTGATAGTCTGAGCGCTTTGTATAGTAGACGTGATTCGTATTTTTAACTTGTCTTGTAACATGTTAACACCTGAAATTCAGTCGTTGTTCTTTTTTGCCTACTAAAACACGTTTATGACATACATTTAATATATTTGTATCTATAAAACAACAACTTCCTAAATTATAAAAATTTAAAATAATTGTACCTATACTAAATACCATTGTGTACATGTACTAAAACTGTAACGAGTCCGCGTCTGTACATTAAATAAATCTTAAAAAAACCTGTCATCAGAATAAGTAATCGATAGGTACAGATTACAAAAATATTTTTTAAATTTATTGTTTGTCTGTCTGTCTATTCCTATGTGCACGAGATGGAATCAAAACTACCGAACCGATTTTAATGAAAATTGGTATAAACATGCACTGCATCCCTAAGGCGAACCAAACATAGGCCTTATAGTATTGATCTCGCAAAGTAAAGAGGTTATCCTGGAATACTTGATGAATTTTTGTATAGATGTATTCTCAAACATTGTTTGATAGTTCAATATTACAGTAAACAATTTTTTTTAAAAAGCTTTTATAACTTTTTTTTTATTTTCGTGCATTGTCATCGGAACCAAATATGTGTGCCGAATTTCAGCTCGACAGCTTCAGTGGAAGTGGGTGAAATATTGAGTGCAAGATTCCAAGGCATACATACATACGTACATACATACGAGTGAAGTTAAATAAAAGCTTTTAAAAATACGTGATAGTATTAATTTTTCAAGTGGCGGGTAAACGAGTAAAAAGGCGGGTTTTTGTTCTGTCCTGTCCTGTCCGAATGATATACCTATGAATGTTACAATCAATTTACCTAACATGAAAACTTTTAGACGGATTTTGACCAACAAACCTATATTTTGACAGGCGGTACAACATTGTAGGCGTTCCTGGAAAATAATGAGGGTCGCTTGGGCTATTTGCTAGAAATTTACAGTTGAATTAATGAAAATAAAGCATTATGTAGGACAGTTTATCCTGGTGATTTCCCTAGGAGTGAAATTCGAAGGACATAATCGGCAGTGTCTTTACCTAAATGGGGTGTTGACTAGGTGTAAATGAAACTAAGGAACTTATGTCTAATACCACTCGGGCGAAGCTGCGGGCAGTCCAGTATAGTACCTATTAAGATGCTAACTAAATGGTTCTCACGTCTGTTTGTAAACTATAAAATATCTCGTAAACCGAGAAAACCTATAGGTAACAACATGGAGTAACCAACCCAGGCAAATATCTACGGTATGAAAGCATAAAATAATTTACGACTCTACATCTTGATTCTTATTCTGCCTCCCTTCGTTTTGCATATCGGACGTCATATTCCGTATTGTAAACATACAAGAATTCTCTTATGCAGGTATGTACAATAACTAAGAAGCATTCGCTTCTACTAAAAAGCCTTGGGTAGGTACTCATTAGTTAGGGTAGGCTATGTATAACACTACTACATTTTTTTAATATTTCAAAATGCACCAATCTCTAGAAATCATACCTAATCTAAAGTAAAAGGAAGACTTAAAAGTAGGCGTTGCTTATTCCATTTATTGTGATTTTCTACACACAGCTCCCGTTATAGGAGTTGTGTCGTTGTGTGCAGTTAAACTTCGTCGTAAGGACAAACAGCAATCGGAAAAATCTGTCGTTCCGTTCGATGTTTCTTGTTCCTGCCTCAGTCACTTAGCTACGTAAATATAAACAACTGTCATTCTTCTTTGCGCGCGTTGAGCCAAGAGAAAGAATGACAAACGAGTGAAAAGAGTAATGGAAAGTAAATGAAAATAGCAAAAACGCTTTTGTCAAAATGTTTTCGTCTTGAGCGCCGTCACAATGAGTCGTAGCTTCGCAGTTGATTCGCTTCGTATGACGCAGAAGCGTTTCGTTTTATAAGATAATGGCTCTTTGTAAATAATATTATGTGCATCCATATGTGGAATTAGACATTCTTATTGAAAGAAATTTCTTCTGCGTTTTTAGAAGCATGTTATGTTATAGTAGGTAGTAGAACGTACCTCTCGTATGTCGGTAGACATTATAAAATGTTAGACATATTTTTTGCCTTTATGCATTTTTTGTGTAACCTTGTTATGAAATAAAGGAAAATAATACAAGTATTGATTTATTTATCGTGTGTATATACGTATACAGGTATATACGTATACAGGTAAGTACATACCTACGAGTATATTAATTTCATCAAATAATCAAAATTCTTAGGTAGGTAGGTAAACATTAAAGTATTTGTTTTGTTTTGTAAGTACTATGTATACATAATGTACATAAAAGTATGCTTTTAAAACACTGAATAGTATAGTACCTCACTATAATTCGTGCAATTGTTCGGCCTAGAATAGGTATGTTCATTCACGGTAAAGTAGAATAAATAATGAATCGGATATGTATTGGGAACGTCTTAATTAACTTTGCCTACAATTTGTTTTCGTTTAGACAGTATTCGTTTACGGCTTGCTTAACGTTTAGTGAGAGGCACATGATGCGGGGTTGGTAGGACGACGCACCCTCAGGTATAAACCAAATTGAATTTTCCCTCGCCCAAACAGTACGGTATCGCGTAGATAAATCTCAAGATCTCCTCTACCCGCCCGTAAGCTACCAAAACAAAGTTTAATAGAAAAGTAAATAGAAAAAAGTGGAAGTGGAAACGCTGAATGTTAAAAGTTTTAATTCAGACAGATAACGACCTTCGTTCCAGCCCACACGCATATTCAGGTAGGAACGATTTATTTTATTTGACTGTCCAATTTAATCTGGCAGGTAGGTTACACAGTTACAGTTTACGATCTATATTCATGAAACTAAATGGCTCGTTATTAGTTTTACAATAAATGGATTTATATCGCTTTTAGGTTCCTATATTATACCTACATTGGGGGATTTTGTAGCTTAGGTTAGTTATTTACTAATAAGTATGTTAATAACGTAACGTATTGATGGTGTCGTTTAGGAGAGGTCTATGTCCACCAGTAGCTTACTATAGTTAATACAAGGGCCACAAGTCTTAAATGGCTGATGGATGGATGGATGTTAATTACGAATCCCTCATGATCGCACGGCTCGAGACATTATCTACAATGTCCTGTGACTATCAGAATCTATTGAATTTTGTGAAAATCAATTCTGAAGTTTTGTACATATAATAAAGTAACATAAACAAATACAGTACCTACCCATTTACATAAAAATATACAGTAACTAGTAATTGTGATGTTGTCAGTGACATATACATGCATGTCTTTATGAAATTTAAATTAATTAATTGACTATTATTATTATATTCCTCAATTTCATTTAATCAATATGACACTAAGCAAAATATACAATAACTGCGTATACTCATCTCACTCAACCAACACACAACAAAATACATATCACAGTAAAATAGTAATGGGTACATATTCGTTGTGTTGAAATTGGTAGTTAACGGTCGTCGTTCCCTAAATTAACGCGATTTATTCCCGCAGCGCTTGCGAAAGACGTAACCGATATAACCCTAATGAGGTTACGTCGTTACACACTGCAGAATAAATTATCTTCGAAAGGGATCTTTAAATCGACTTTATTCCCCACATTACACACACAATAGACGACTATATAATAGAGCTACAGAGTAAGGATAGTCAGCTGTAACCTAATACTGTGGAAGAGCTGTGTAGAAAAATATAGCATAGTTAAGACGAATACTATATTTTTTGGATTAGTTTACCAAGGGTAAGTAGATAAGTATACAGCTGTGACCATCTTCAGAACGACGACGTCGAGATTGTTTGTTTGTTTATTTCGGTTTCCTTGGAGAATGAAATACATTATACAAGTAGATAAAAGTGACCGTAAACAGCGAAGTTTTTTTTTAATTTGTCAATTAAAAGTTTGCTGACCAAATTAAATAATATAAAACAACGCCTTAAAATATATTAGCATATAGCCACCCACCGTTTATTATCAAATTGATGATCCGCTGATCTATTGATTCAATAGATTCTATTTTCACAAAATGAACAACATCATTAGCCAAAAATGTGTAAGTAACCTGATACGTTCAGAAGAGGGTCTCATGAGTCGTGATAGATAGGCCGTCGAAAACATCACTTACTTTGTATAATCCCTCACACAGTGACTGGTCGATATCAGTCGTCCCTCTCCACCGAGGTACCTTCTCTTAATCCAAATTATTAACGATGGAACGGAATAGCGAAGTGAGCAAAAAAGGTTTTCCATTCGCTTTAAACTGGCAACAGGACGCGTACCTACGTCATCTGACCGGCTTAACGGCTCCCAAGACACGAGGGTACCGTGACACGTGTTATCGGAGTTCGACTTCAGATCAACCTTGCTTTTCATTGATTTGCCATTCGATTAGCCGAGTCTATGCGAATAAGGTAGCAGTTATACCCCCAACACTTTCGACTTTGGCTTAGTCAATATGTACTAAAAGTGTACTAAAAATGTACTAAAATTTTGTCTGTTTGCTTGTGTTTAAATATAAAATCGATAACGTTTAATATTAAAAAAGATCTACTCAATATAGTTGTAATATTGTAAGTACGAATGCCTAATAAATAGGTAACTTTCGTTATGCTTGTCCAATCACCTCATATTAATTATTTGACTTTGACTTGAATACCGGGTAACGAGAAAGATTTTTCACTTCCAAGCGCCAGGGAAGTTGTAACGACTAAGAATATGTTTTAAAAAGCTAAGCTGCGACCCATAGACGTCCCACTGCTGGGCACGGGTCTCCCCCACAGACAAATCTGCGGGAGGTCTAGAGCTCTACTCCCACGCTGCTCCAAAGTGGATTGATAGATAATACGAGTATATAGATTTTTCACTTCCAAGCGCCAGGGAAGTTTTAACGACTACGAAGAGTGTGTTCATACTCTACATAAATTTTACAAGCATGCATGCGGCGCTTACTTGGCAAAGTTTCTATACATTCTGCATGAGAGTTGAAGCCATTGAAGACGGTTTTAATTAAATTACATAAATTGTGGCTTGCAATTAATAATATTCAATACCATGAAAATTTCAAAATTAATCGTAGAAAGTACCATAATTACTTATAACGTTGCATGGTAAGAGATGATTATTGATATTTAATACCTATATTAGCTCTGGTCGGTTATATATTTTTCAGAATATTGAAACAATTTAGTACAATAAGCAGTTTAGACTTCAGGTGTCAATGTCCGTTTACGATTTGCATAACAATGCTTAGAAATGATAAAAAGTATAATTATATTACCAATTTTCATCTCGATATTCTCGATATTCGTTGAGGCTGGAGCAGTGCTGTGGCCGCGCTGTCAGAAAGTTGTGCATTAACTTTTCATTTGCAAGTTCGAACAACCCTCCGAGATCGTGCAACTTCGCAGTGCCAGTTACAAAATGTAGTCTACGTGACAAGATCGACACCATATTGTTAGATTTACACGATATTGCTATACCAAAATAGTAATTTCATATTGTAATGTAACATGCCATGTAACTACATCTAATACCGTATACAAAATATCGGTCTGTGTTGTGTATGTAAGCGAGAATAACATAGAAAATAGTCATATATAGAGAGTCGTATATTATACTAGCTTTTACCCGCGGCTCCGCCCGCGTGGTCAAAGGGAATTAACAATGAGTTGCTTAACATACATGACACATTTGTGGTGGATGAATAGTGACAGTTCCACAATTAAAAGATACTTATAGGAACCTGAGGTAATGCTGACC
>DWTT01001790.1:0-11008 GCA_018250895.1 Carterocephalus mandan | reverse complement strand
ACTATCATTTCTATGCGAGAAATAATTTAGATTCGAACAAATTGTAGGATTTCCTTTAGCTCTGTTGTTCAGAGGTCGGTGTAACGAAAGCCGCTATTAATGATATAATAGCATTAGGTACAAGATAATGGCGGGTCATGTGAACACCCATTCATTGTTGTTTGGTAACTCAATTTGTTAAGCGCATTATCTTTGTGGTTTCATGAATCGTACGCGAACACGCAAATAGGACGTACGTACTACGTCGCAATGAGCGAAGTTGTCTCGAGTCAAGTCACTGCTGAGTACTGCTGACTGCTGAGATACTCACCATATTAAGCTAGTATGGAGCTAGTACGGATTTTTAGACTTATGAAGAGACTGGAAGAGCCACAAGAGATTATTACCTCTGGCTGTGCCTCTGGGAAAATCCTACAAGATTTATTAATTTTTGATTTATTTAGTCTCAACACATACTGACACAACTTTGATTTGATTTGATTTGATATTTGACATTTGACAAACCTGGGAAGCTTAGTGTACCTAAATATAAGCAACCAGTGTCCAAGGGTCTACTAAATCTAGATAAAAGTAAAAATAACGATATCGTTACGAAATTTACACGACCGCGATATTGATGCTATGCGGCACTAATGATTTTGGAGGTCTTAATAATTTCGTTGACACTGTTGTCAACTCTTTCTTGACGTTTGATAGTTGTTCTTCTAAATCTCCCTACCCCCCTTTTTCTTTTGGATTCTACATTGTATTCTTTGAAGTTTGTGGATCAGGCCCTGTGACAGTTTGTGATCATTCATCGTTAATATTTGCATAACTCTGTCTTGCTCAATGTTTGATAGATTAGTTAGTTATAAAGAATAAAACATAATAACTTTCCGTACGGCGTGAATGATCTAGGAATTGCATACAGACCACAAGGATTGCAAAAAAGTGCCCGTTATGATTGTAGTCCACTAGACATGGTGGTAATGCGATCGAGAGGAGACGGGCGGAGTGCGGCAGAGTGCGGTTACTTGAGTAACAGATACGTGTTGTCATCATGCATCACTTCCTGGTTCATTAGGGTTATGAATCCATATATAACTCTGCGATATAGTGTTCTGTTTAATTGCACGATAAGGGAATTTTGATTGAGACATCATTAAGGATATAGAAGCCATACTCGTATATGTGTATAAGGATTTAGAAGGCACGGGACCGGTTGCAGAGGCCTACGAGTATATCCAGCAGTGGACCACTAAAGGCTGATGATGATGATGATAATGATATAAGAATCTTAGTAATATGTTAGGTAGTATGAACATATATCGATATTAGTGATAGATAATATAATAATTTATCGAAGTATCGATAAATTAAAGACATAAGGATTAATTTTTAAGACAATACACTAATTCTATGATCCGTCAACATTTCCAATCCTTGTTACGGACAAACTAGAATACGGGCCACCTGATGGTAAGTGGTTAAATGTAAGAACATTTAACCTACTGTTGTCGGTTTTATAATTTACTCTCTAGCTGTAAGCCGCCACCTTACCCGCGTCAACAAAAGCTTTTACACAGGTAATATAGTTATTCCGAATATTGACAGATTTTTTATGTAATTAGATGTTTCATAAGCTTATGAAGTTCACTATTATTATAAAATAGTATAAAACATTTCGATTGCACATACAATAAAAAGGCATAAAGAGGGAATTCATTCACAAAGAAACCTAAGGACTTCTCAGTGTTTAGGACCTTTAGACTTGGCTGTTGTGTAAAAAGGAACGGTGTCACTGAATCCTTTCGCTCGACAAGAGGTTCTTGTTAGAAAGAACGGAGTGGGATTTTTTATCCTAGAGGTGCTCTGTGCTCACTGTTTGAACGTACAAGAGCAAGCTTGAAGATTCTGTTGACCCCGTTTCGAGGACTGTTAGAAAATAAACGGAGGAGGAGAAAGTTAAATTGTATTCAAGTTAGAATTCATCATCAATGTAGGTATATAATAATAGTGAGGTCGATGTTACACAGACAGTCGTTAGAGTTGCACTGGCTCAAGAGTTAAGTGGCTAATTTTAATGCTGATTCTGGTATAATATCTCGGAATTTGTTTTGAGTTCCCAGGATTGTAAGGCTTTTGGTTGAATTTGACACTGTTGACAGGCTCAAGGCGGCTTGCATGCTTTGCATTTTATAAACTTTAACCCCCAGGGTTTCCATAATACAGAAAAATCTAACGATTTCAAATGATTGGATATTACTATATTCAATAGTTATTGATTTACATTAGATTATTGAGCTCTTTCAGTAAAGACAATTTACGTTTGGGTCGTTTCTATTAATATGAGGTATTTTTTTAAAGTCTTTTCATAGTTCCACGTGGCAACCCTTCTGAATGTCAGAGAGCACTTAAATAGCGACAATACAATAAAACAGTTCACAAAGAATCCGTGCAAAGGTGCTAAGGTTGTTTTTTTCTGTACAAGCTTCCCATTTCAACGCTAAGGGGTGGTTTTTTGCCAACTTTTAACTGGCTTTTATGTTAAAGTGGATGCTTACTACAGCTTGTGAAGAACCCAGCTACCTTCCTGTTCTAATATTATTTGTGACAGTGATTCGATAAATGTAAATCTAATTTTTACAGCTTATTGTGGTGTTGATAATAGTCTTCCTTCCAACGAACTACAGCTGTTGGCAGGGATTAAGTTCATAATTAAGGAGAGGGATTAAGGATTAAGGGAGGCCTATGTCCAGAAGTGGACTTCAAAAGGCTGTTGGATGGACGGATGAATGAAGTTCATAATATGGTACTAGCACAGACTGAGAAAAAGGTATACACCAATTGTGCATTAGTGTTAAAATATCATAAGAAACCTAGTTATCGTTTGGTAGTGGAGGTGACCCCATTGCTCTATCGGATTGACCGCACAACGTTGACCTCTGGTTTTCTTCGCGGTGTTGTGTCGTGACGGCGAATGACCCACGGTGACCTGGACCTATTTGGCTTTGTCGGAATTCATTGTGTATAACTATGTATGTTAGTCTGTTGCGCGGGATGAGATCCTCATTTGACGAGGGGGTTTTAGTTAGTAAAAATCTCACATACCACGGCCCCTGACACTGGGAATCTTTTGAAGATGAAAAATTTATGTCAGTTAAATAAACTTATATAACTATATTAGACTTAACCAGGATTTGATTTGCCTGAATATGCAGCCGAGTGAATAGATTTTGGTTTCGTTTTCGCCAGTAGGTACCTACCTACATTTGGTTCGATTCGAACCTCTAACAACGTACCGATTCACTAATGAAACTGACGTTTAGGAAGTAACTATGTATTTAGTAATCTGTGCTGTTACTTATCTGTTAGCTGCACTTAATGTGAGATTGATTTGGCCAAGTATGATGGCCCTGGGCAGAGGCTGATATGACATGATGTGTCTGGGGGTTCATTTCCAGAATACCATTTAGGTCTTAACCTCGTCCGGTTTGATTTTTAAGTTACAAAGGATGGTGCCTTTACAGTGTACCAATGCACTATAGGCCTAAAATATAGACACTCGATGATAAAAAGATGGCGTATTGAGTGTGCGAGTGGCTAGGCCGCGGCCGGCGCTGGCCGTTCACCTCTAATTGTATCCTCGCCGCTAGGGTCAGCCTCAGCTTGGATGGTACCTACAGGATAGTCCTGGTCTTCTTCGGAGTGAAGATTTCGTATTAAATATAAGAATCTATTGGTGGACGTTTACTCCGTCGCTAACTTCGAAATTTGTAAATTTTTTTCCAGTGCGAAACAGTTTTTTCCAGTCTGTGGTTTAAATTAAAACTGAGCATTCCTTATTCAAAAACTTATCGAAAGTAATTACATTTGGGAAATACGACTTTAGTTTAGTTTCATAAATTGAGCTAGTCCTTTTAGTTTAATTTGAAATTGTAATTTCATATTTTTTCTTCCTCATTGTATGTATTTGGTTTGCATCCCAAAATCCCCCACTGTCCGAAGTAGTGTTTTGTTTACACGCCTAGACTATAACACCAGATGTAGTATACCTTAGTTCGTATAACTTCTAAGGACTACTACTTGTTTTAAGAACAATATGTTTGCCTATTTCCATTCATTACTATGTTACCTGTGTTGCAGTTAAGAGCGGAATCATTTTCATTTTATATAAGGGGACGTAGGGTCTAAAATCAATTCAAAGTAAGAAAACATCTACGTCAGTCACTATACTATTCAATTCAGCTCTAATTTTACAACTATTTCTTGAATCCTGCACTCGTTGACTCCCGCGGGTTCATGTGGAATTATCCGACTTAACAAAACCATGGTCACACTGCCGATGCCTATCGCAAGCGGTTCAATAGGAACGGAATATAAGAGGCGCGGATTGCAATGCCACCAATACGGAGGGAGCAAGATTTAACAACACGCTTTTATTAGCTTGGTATGTAACGGAATCTTTGAACATGATCATAGTTGAAGTTACCGGCTTACTCATGTGTGATTTAAGTCGGAAATAGGCCGACTAGTTTCGATCTATTGATGATCATCTTCAGGAGAGAACGCGCTCGCGGCGGGCACGGCGTACATGAACATTTTGAACATGATTTTCACCCCTTCAAAACGTCGGATTAATTTGAAACTTTGCACTTATCAAGAACCGATGACAATGTAATAATTTAAATATGTATGTAGTTTGAACCATTATCTTGACCAGGATCTTTAGGATTACCTATTTTCGGTTATCTACAAAAGCGTGTTTTTGTTAAAAAAAATAATAAATATTTATTCACTATTGAAGTGTTTAAATAGCGGTTGTTGACACGTCGGATGGGACCAATGAAGGAAAAAGTTTTACTCATATTTTTATAACGGTTACTCTATTGAATACAATATAATCGTCAATGGGTAGAATAGAGTCTATTCTATCAATGGATTCAATTGAATGGCCTGAATTTTTCGGGAAACAAGTGTTTTTTTTTGAAGGAACTTTTTTGAACAACATTTTGTTATTAGCTAGTTATGTATTTATTTATTTTGCAAGAATAATAAAACACTTATTTAAGAGATTCTGTCACGAAAATTCAAATTGCTAAGTACATTATCATTCTTAACTTAAAAAATAGGGTTTGTAAATAAGTAAGCCGATCTCTCGGGCAAGTTCATAACATAACATGAAGCCTGAATTTCCCCGAAGAGGTACTCAGAGGTGTGAATACACCCACTCATCACCAGTTATGATTAGGTCCCATATTATATTAATATGATATTATTATAGGTGGTGAGACTATTGTCATACACCGGACAAGAAATTTCAAGTTAGAAAATTTCTTGACCCAAAATTTACTAACTTTCTTTTAGCATAACCCGAGGATTGAATCCAGGACCTTTAGCTTAGTAATCGAGATCTCTAGATCGACGAGGCATTCGGACATTTATGTCATACCACGTCATACCTACTAAAATCCAATCGGAGGCATTTAGCGCCCTGAAAACTTTCGTCTCTCGGGTTGCCACAGTTTGCCAGAAACACTCAACTCGGTTATGCTTAAATCTAGGCCTTCTGAAGTTTGAAGAGAGCAGTAACCAGCTGTGGCTTGCTATTGAGTTGAAGACAAGAAAATAAAATAAACTAAATCACTATGCAAGGCGGGCGTTCAACTTGTACATTATGTGTGAATAATGTTTACAAAAGATTCTCGATATTGTCACGCGTGTAGAGCAGACGCGTATTTTGCAATTGAGATGTGTTTTCACAAATCATAGTCACGGCTAGTCAAGTGTTGAGCACACCAACATTTGTAGGTAACATACATGAAATCTCAATACTTAATACTTTATTGCATAAATCATTATACATAACAATAACCCTAAAAGGGTGTTGCAAATTTATAATTACAAGTGGTGGACCAATTCACTTTTATTTTCAAATAATAACTATTACATCTGTTGTCCGCGACTTCGCCCGCGTGAAAAATAGCTTATGGCACTCCGTTATTATGTAGCTTGTGGCCTATCTATCCATTCACGATCTGCTGTACCTACATAGCCCCCAAGCGGCTTGTTTCGACATTTTCAACAATTATCGTCATATTTCAACCAATTAACACAAAATCTTGACAAATTATATTCCTAAACCTTCCTTATGAATAACTCTGTATATCGGTGAAAACCGCATGAAAATACATTCAGTAGTTTTTGAGTTGATCGCGTACAGATAGACAGACAGACGCAGACAGACAGGAGCAGCGGAGTCCTTTGAGTCTTGTTCACGTCGGTCATAGTTGTAATGGGCGGCAGCGGATGGGTGGTGCTGCATGCTCGTTTGCTATCATACATCCAGGAAAAAAAAAATGACCTTGTACGTAGTATAACAGGTATTTTATTCTCTCTGTGCCCGTGCCCAGCAGTGGGTCGCTTCGCTAATGTCGGTATGCATTGCAGACGTAAACAACTTGCGTGCGAGCATTGCATTGCACAAGGTCCGCCGTGACACATGAGTCAGCGTCCCGCTCTTAATTAAGCGTTCTTATTATGAGCGAAACGTCTGCGGAGAATTTTAATTGTTTTTTTTTTGCAGAGAATAGTAAACAATGCAATGCTACTTTAATATGAAGTATTTTACGTTATTTCGGGTAAAGTACATACTCTATACTTTATGCCGACGATAAAGTGCGTGAAAATACTTTATTTTGCGTGATTTGATATTTCTAGATGTTAGGCAGCTCCAATTTCATTGGTTGTCAACTTTGTGATTGGTTATAAACTTTGTCGCTAATGTAAAGCTTATCAATATGTTTTGTTTGATTAATTGTGTGCAAATAAAAATACTCTTAAAGTGCAATTAAGTTATAGTAAATCATGGACAGGAACTTAATTATACAAAGTAGTAGTGAATCGGATCAAATAAGAGTTTTAATACGCCGAAAAATAAAATGTTTTCGACACAACGTACTTTTTTCCTTACTTGTAGCTTGTAGTAATGTACTTTATTTGGGCAAAAAAAAGGTGGCAACCCTACTTGGAGGGCCATAGCTGCTCCAAATTTAGTAGGAATAGGTAAATCTCTACAAGTCTACATTAAAAGGCAATTTATAAAACCTCTTTGTACCCTCCCTTCATTTTCCCATGGCTTATTAAGTTTGTTACCAACTGATGGCTGCACCACGGTAATAATATCAATTACCGTGGCTGCACTGCCAAATAGCAGGCAGCAATATCTACCTACCTACCTACTTTAATTAATTACTATTATTTTAACATTTGATTGACTGTTTGTTAATGGTTTTATCACTGTAATGACTGTTTGTTATGATGACATTATTATTAATCATTTACATATTTATTTTTAGATTTGTGTTCATGATTTTAATCGTTAAATTAATTGTTAGATAATTTTTGATGAGACTGACTCAGATTTTCCCAATATAAGTTCGAGAAGGCGCCATTGTGAAACCTAAGGGGTTACTCTGCCCAAGTACAATTATACTAGCGTTGAACAGTTATTTAATTTCACCCATCCGACCTACCTTTCTCTCGTTTTAATATGTTACACTGTCATTCGTTAGACAGATTTATCTATTACGACTTTATTAGCTCATACAATTCAATGGAAAGTTGTAACGATAATGTCTGTCTCCTTAGGTACACTCACTTTTGATAAGAGTGTGCTCTGACACACTGTCAGTTAAGTCCATGTTTATTTTGCGATCGTACGGTCTATCTTATCTAGATGAATGGTGATCGATATCTATAGATAGATACTTACGACGTAAATACGACGTACGACTAATTTGCGATGTGGTTTTTCTAGAGATGTAGGTACCTACTTAGGTAACTTAACTACTAGTTACTTTAATTTAATAACTATTAGTGCTTTAGGGTTTATTGATTATAATTTTAAACATTAGCAACCACTCGTTAGGTGCCTAACTAATTAACGGCACCGATGCATTCTAAAAAAACTCTTTAAGTCCTAATCATGCGCCAATGCTGGCCACTTAGGGAGAAAATCCTACTCATTGACTATCCTCAAGTCTATGGTCCCTTGAAAGATTTCGGTAGGTAGGTAGACACCTTTAAGGAGTTTTTCACTCGTAAAACATAAAAGAAACCTTTTAAGAATTCTCTGAGTATGTATTTAACTTTAACGGAGTTGCTCTCCGATCAAAAATTTGGTAATATTGATCGAAAGGGGTTACTGCGTAGGAGCTCGAACGGTCCGAACGGATAACCAGGAAATAACTGAAAGTGAGTCCATGTCGTAGACACGTTGCGTAGGCAGGTAGGTTGGAAGACACGTTTTCACGTTTCTAATGGCACGGGATACAAGTGCAAACAGCGCAAAAAACTTTACCTAGAAGGTTTGCTAGAAATCTCACATCTCACAAACCAGGTATAACCATACATACATGACCATTGAATTAGTCGCTACGGAAACGGCTTCCGAAATAACATAAGTAGTTAACAGTTTTTACAACTTTTGTTAACAACTTTTTATGTGTCAATTCGTCAGCGATTTTAACAATTTAATGAGACAATGACAAGACCATTCGATGCCTTTTATCAACGATTATTCCAGCGCGTAAGGTCATAGACATTCTCTTAAATTAGTTTGCCTTGAATCAGCATTAAGTAGGTAAGTCTCCAAAGAGTAAACAATAGTATTTATTAATGCCCTTGAATCTGATCTATCAAAACATTTATAATTCATGAATTGTATTCCATTTTTTACTACGTTTCATCCCGAATAGTATGATTAAGTCGCGTGTATAAAACTATTGAAACCAACTATTGTCTATAGTTAAAAGCAAAATTAGTACGATGGCATGGAGGAATATACATACCTATTATACCGCGGGTAACGACTAAGGGCGAACTTATAATGTCAACGACACGATCGATGGCGCAAAATGCCAATTGATTATGTAGGTAGTTAAGTAGGGAAGGTTCTGCAAAGATCCACATTTGGCACTGATGACGTATTTAGTACGAGTAGGAACGTTCCGTAAAGGTTCACATTTGGCACGACGACTGTCAGCCGCTAATGATTCCGATCACGCAACAGGCTGCACAGTAAACCACGAAGGCTATGCAAATTCATATATATACAAAATTCGATCAGTGATACGAAAACGAACATGATATAGCGATCAAGATGATGAAGTTCAAATCGTTGTTCCGTAGAGGGCCGAGTCAGGGCAAACAGGAGAGTACTCTGAAGGGAGCACCTTCGGTGTCCAGCTTAGACTCGAAGCACCACAAAGTAGCGCCTGCAAGGGACAAGGCGTTGAAGATCTTCGGTTCGAAGGAGAAGCTTCACAAGGCTCACAAGAAGAAGGATTTGGGGAACAACAATGCGGTGTTAGAAGACCCGGAGTTGCGGGAGTGTTTGGAGGGGTACGAAGATGGGCAGATTCACGACCACGACTATGGCAGCGCCGAGGAACTGGGGGCTGGGTCCGTAGAGGACAGAAGCTCGCAGGAGTGCATCAGTCTGCCGGTGACGCTCAACGCGGAACACATGCCCGGCTTTCAGGAGGTGGAGCTCAGGCCTAGAGTACCATCTGAGGTGAGTTGAATGATTTTATAAGAGCTGCTTATATAGTTTCGTGTGATTATAACAGATAACGAGAATACAGCTCCACTCCATCCATCTGCTGCTTCTCATGACAACTTTGTCCTTAATTTGAAATCCAATGAATAGATACTTTGTTATATATGCAGATGCGTTAGTTTGCTACCTTTAAGTACAAAGGTTTTCTTTTATATTTTATATCAGAGGCTTTGACTCCCGGGTGACCTACCACCATATTATCATATAGACATATCTAAATGTTCTACCACATATAAAGCAAATGAACTGGCTATAAATACGGGTCCCTTATTGTAGGCACGAACAAGGAATAGTTTGACATCTTTTGGACTTAGTTATATCGTTTGTGAATACAAATAATGATATTAGCATTTGTAGGCTTGATAACGGTCTCGTTAGTCTGTCTGTACTATTGACAACCGACCATCATTTTACTAGTGTAGTGAACTATAATGTAGCGTAATAGATACGCGGAATGTAGTTTTCTTGCAATAAAGTCTGCTGTTTTGTGATGTCAAAAAGTCTAAGGCTGTCTTCTAAACTGCCTTTGGTGCAATGCGAAGGCAGACATGTATGAGTCCATCATTGCGTAGGACGCCTAAGGGAGTAAAAGTATCACGGCATCCTTCAAATGTCTTCCATTCGTAAAAAGGCATGTTTGAGAATTGGACGTTTTGGGAAATGGACATTTTGAGAACTGGATATTTTGGGAATTGCCCTTTTGGGAAGTAGACATTTTGGGAAGAGGATATTCTCGGAGGAGCCCGTTTGTAGCATCATTCTTAATTTCCCAGGCATCGCTGACGTCAGGAGTGCGCGAGATCGAGTCGCTGCGTCGGGAGCTGGAGGCAAGCGTGATGGAGCGCACGCAGCTGCAGGCCAGGGTCGAGGACCTACTGCAACGGGCCGAGGAGGCGGACCGGCTGCGGGCCGAGCTGGAGAGAATCAAGGTAACCTTCAAGTTCAAGGTCTAGTCTTCAAGGTTCCAGGATGGAACATTAATAAAAAGGTCACGAACGTTTCGCTCTGATCGAAATCTGGACGAGATAGCTGCGCATGGGGCATCAGTGCGGGGAACATAATTCGGCTGGTGAACCAATCAGAACTTACGACTTTAAACCCGCTCGCTCCGCGCCAGACGATGTCTTAATTGCAACTTCTGCGCATTCAAGGTCAGAGTTAGACTTTTATAGTGGTCCGTATACAATCAGGCCCGTTTTATCTGTTGTTGCATCAGGCTGCAAAACTTTTTCAGTAAGTTCGGACTCGAGTTCTAGGTTATTTTCGTTTTAAGAATTTACATATCGCCTTCTGTAACGGTAATGGAAATATCGTGAGCGAATCTGCGTGGCTTTAAGAGGAAATACCAGCGCAGCAACATTTGAAAATCCAATTTCAATCGAAAGTATTGCCGTCGCGCTGGGCTGT
>DWTT01001789.1:0-11009 GCA_018250895.1 Carterocephalus mandan | reverse complement strand
AGTCAGTCAGTCACCTTCTCCTTTTATATATATAGAAGAAGAAGATGGAACTGCATAGATTTTACAAAGAAGGACGTATTTTTGAAACGATTTTAACATGACGTCTTGATTGCAAAAGATCAAAAAGGCCGATATTTAACATAAGCAGATGCCTACTTACCAATAAAATTAAATAATACATCACATAAAAGTCAATAGGTTTATCTTTTAGAGTTTATCTCTGAAATCGTCATGATCATTGTCATTAATGTATTTCACAAAAATAATTCCATGCAACTGCACTTCAAATGACCTTCCATTTGAAGTTTTCTCGGTTTGTTAATAGATTGCGGGTTTTGAGAAAGGCTTTCCTTCAAGGTAACTAGGCGACGTCTGTTATTCCCGAAGCCATAATGGCTGATAGTCACCACGTAGAAATATATCATCAATCAGTATATTGGTAGGCTACAATTAAAAACGAGATATAACTAGATAGGCGAAACTGTACCAATTAAAAACACTTACTCCAAAGCCCCATCAGCCGGTTTGTGCAGAAAGAAGTCTTGAAACGTCAATCTTACTCGTTCTTTTCCTCTGCCGAAGAATTCGTAATGGCAGTGGGTATTCGGAGGATAAGCGAGCGGATAGTGAGGTGAAGTGAGGGTCCCATGCTTGGATCCATCACTGTTGAATTCTTGGTGGCACGATGAAGCTGAAAGAAAGAGAAAATCATGATTGCGTAAAATTTATATCAAGGGCGGATACAGGGGGGGGGGGAGTAAGTAAGGAGGAGTGACATAGGATAAATATTATTTGCAATAAAAATTGCACGGTTTCCGGAAAAATACTGAAATAATAGTTCGATTTGATGTTGAATAATGATCGATAACTATCACTCAGCGTGTGAAGCTAGATTTTGATAGGTGGTAGGTAATATTTGCTGAAGCTTGCCGTCGCTAAAGGCTATACCTACATACCTACATAATTATTTTAAAACATCCCTTAATGGTAGAGGTAATTTTACACCGAAAACGATTTAACGCGGGCGGAGGAGGAAAGCTGGTATTATAATAAAACGAAGTCGAACTAACAAGTAAATTGAACAAACGAGTCCGAGTCTGTACATTATGCAAATTTTGAAAAAAATAACTATCAGGGGATTAAAAGTACCAATCAATTTCAATTGCGAAAATACTTTTATTGTTTTATACTTATTACTGTCAGTCGGTCTGTTTGTTCCAATAGGATGTTTGCGATAGATTCAAAAACTACCGACCGATTCTAACGAAAGTTGGTAAAAAAATGTAATGAGTTAATGAAAGTTTACTAGATCCGAATAAGGTAGACAGATATAGTAAACTTTTTATCCCGAAAAGTAAGAAGAGTGAAATAGAGTCCTCCTTGGGATACTGGATGAAAATTTATTTGGTATTTTCCCTAATATTAACATTTGAAATTTAGAACAAAGGTTTTCCGGTTTTCTGTATTTTGCATTGATATTTAAGTTACCACTCAGATTCAAAATACTGACTGACTCAGTCAGTCAGTATTTTGAATCTCATGGGTTCATCGATAGTTTTCGTTTGCATTTATCGCACGTATTTAAATTTATTCAACCTTATTAAAGATTATCTAAGCCGTGGTTTAAGTTTTAGCCTAATTTAATTTGTTCTGTTTATAATAAAATGTATTCCATGACATAATTTAAAATAGTAGGATGAGAAACGGCGTAGGACGGAACGTCAAAAACTTCAATAATTTCGCGCATGCGTTTGTATTTTGCGCAGAGTTGTTGATTCCTGATCTGTGGTATTTTGTATTTATAGTAGTCTGTGTGCAAGCGTGCCCAACGTATCGTGAAGTATCGTCTCCCCAATATTTTCATGTCATCTTTTGCATTAGCTAGAAGAATAAAAGTTTTGTTAAAGTTATGTGGTTTAATATGTAAATATAATTTGAAAATTCAAAGATTTGTAACCTTTGCTTAATACACAATGAAGTAAATGAACACAGTTAAAACATTCAATTTATAAACCATTATTTTGTTTATCCGTTACAGAATCCAATAACGAAACGCATCTATATTGTCATGCAGATGTCATTGTCAAGGACATGACATGACAGATGACATGACAGATAGTGAGTAAGCAAATCGTGAAATCTCAAATCGGCAAGACGGCAAGCAAGCTTCTAAATTCACGATAAATTTATTTTACGTTGCCATTTCAGTTCATATTATTTAATTCTGGCATAAATCCTCTCTAATCATTTTTAAATTACGTTTAAATTGGATATGCACTATTAATTGAATTTCGCGAATATGTATAACAATAAAAAGTGTAACTTATTCATCTGAGCTTGTTCATGCAATAAGTATGGCAGATTTTACGCCTTTTTATGTAGATAGAGCGAAGGGCTCTCGCGCTTCTTGTAAAGGGTGCAAAGGTAACTGTCTAAGTAGCGAACTGCGCATGGCGAAAATTGTTGCGAGCCCCTATGGGGAAAACCAACAGATGAAATCATGGTACCATGTGGATTGCTTTATGAATGTACTTCTAAAACAGCGTCCCGCAACAAAACGTATAGAATCTGTAGATGATATCGGAAACTGGCCTAATTTGACAAAAGATGACCAGATATTCATACTTAAAAAGATCAATGAAATGGAACAAGTATATGCTCAAAAAAATGATGGAAAATATACAGCAAAAGTGATTAAAATCGAACCAAAGCCACAACCAACTTCAAGTAGTACAAGCAAAGATGAAACTGACCTGAGCAAGTCACCTGTAAAAACAGAGGACAACAAATTTTCCACATTTATCACGCTGTGTAAAAAAATATCTCGCGTAGACGCTTATACTGACAAAACTGCAGTAGTAAACAACTTCTTTACAAAAGGTTGCAATACAAAAAACTTTGAAGGTGACTTGGGGCTTTGGTGCAAACTTCTTTTACCTCAAGTATCAAAGAGAGTGTATAATTTAAAAAGCAAACAGCTGGTTAAGCTATTTTCAAGAATATTTAATACTGATCATGACAACATGTTGACACATTTAGAACAGGGCGACGTAGCAGATACTATCCAGCATTTTTTCTCAAAGTCAAGAACTGTTCATCATGCAACTGATAGCACTCTCACTATACACAATATAGAAAACTTTCTCCAAGAGCTTTCTTCTCTGACTAGAGAAGAGGAGCAAATATATCAATTTAAGAAAATTGTTAAGAAATGCACTATAGATGACTTGAAGATGCTGATCAGGCTTATTAAGGGTGATTTGAGAATAAATGCAGGGCCTAAACATATACTAGAGGGTGTTCACCCGGATGCCTACCAAGTATTCCAAACCTCTAGAGACCTTGACATGGTTTTAGATAGAGTATTGTCACAGAGTACTGGAGTCAAACAAAAAGGAGCCTCCTTAAAGACTGTTCAAGCGAAACTATCCCTTATGACTCCCGTTCTTCCAATGCTGGCAGAAGCTTGCAAATCAATTGAAATGGCAATGAAAAAATGTCCAAATGGTATGTTCTCAGAAATCAAATATGATGGTGAAAGGGTACAAGTACACAAAAAGGGCAAAGAATTTAAGTATTTTTCTCGAGCGCTCAAGCCAGTCATGGCTCATAAAGTGAGTCATTTTAAGGATTACTTACCACAAGCATTTCCTAAGGGCGAAGACATGATTTTGGATGCAGAGGTCTTGATGGTAGATGTGAATACCAGCAAGCCATTGCCTTTTGGTACTCTTGGTAAACACAAGCAGTCGGAATTCAAAGATGCACAAGTGTGTTTATATGTCTTTGATTGCTTGTATTATAATGGGGAAGTGTTAATGGACTTGCCTATAAGAAAACGCCGACAAATTCTTCAAGAGAATATGACTGAAGTTACTAATCATGTTATGTTCTCAGAACAGAAATTAATCGAAAAGCCTGCAGACTTAGCTAAAATGATTGCAAAGGTAAATTATTCAATAACTTTAAGATTAATGTTATGTACATAATTTACACTCACTACCAACTATGCCAACGTGATTATTTAATGTTTGAATGTTAATGAATTGACAAAGTGTAATGGCACCTGTAAAAACTATTATACCACCTATGTAACCTACTTTATGACATATATAAATTGAAATTGAAGAATTGAAACGCAATATCTGTCTTCTCATGCAGCTTGGCACACACTAAGCCTTTTCAATGTTGACTGCTAATGGGTTGTAGCTTATGCTTATAAAGGAATTGCCATAACTATTTGAATTTAATTGTAAGCCTAGCTTATAATTTAGCTCATACAGGCTGTTTTACAATACAGAAGGGTCTTAAATCAATACAATATTGGTAGTTTGACAATAATATTCATTTTGATTGATTTAAATCAGTTTTAACTTTTAAATAATAAAAGCACTAGTAACATAACATAACGCGTGTGTTTGTAAAGGGGTAGGCAGTGTATACACCATTATGTCACCATTTATGTCCCATGTAATGGGTGATGAGCTTATTGCCATATACTGGGCACAAATCCAGACTGTTAATAACTGCTATTGGGCATTTCAAGTTAGTAAAACTCAATAGTTGTTGCCTGACCTGTGGATGGAACCCAAGACTTCTAGCTCTAGTAGTTGTGGTTACAATCACTAAAACAACGAGGAAGTTGTATAATATTCGCTTACATCTATTTTTTCAGGTATTAAAGTTGGGCTTGGAAGGGCTGGTGTTGAAAGATCTAGAGTCGATTTACGAGCCAGGCAAGAGGCATTGGCTTAAAGTTAAGAAGGATTACTTATTTGATGGAGCAATGGCCGACACAGCTGATCTAGTTGTATTAGGAGCTTGGTTTGGTTAGTTAAACTGTTATTATGTATTTATTGTGTATGAAATAGTTCCTTAACCATATCACATTTTGAAAATGTTTGCTGAATTGCAGGTCCTGGGTTCGAATCCCCGCTGAGGCTGATATTTATTTCATGGATAAATAGTTGAACTCAGGTCATGAATGTTAAATTGTTACCACCCTCCACCAACCAACCCTTACTCAAGCAGCATGCTCAGTTATTGCTATCTAATGGGTTGCAGCAAACAACAGAAAGAAAATCTAACATAATTAATATAACATTACAGGCACAGGGAAGAAAGGTGGTATGATGTCAGTGTTTCTAATGGGCTGCTTGGATAAACGGAGGAATCAATGGGTCGCAGTAACAAAGGTCCATACTGGCCATGATGACAGCACTTTAGACAGGCTACAACGAGAGTTAGCGCCTCTCATGATCAAGATATCACAGGACAACACGAAGGCACCACCTTGGTTAGACTGCAATAAGGGTTTAATACCGGATTTTGTTGCCAAGGATCCAAAGAAGCAGCCCGTATGGGAAATTACTGGTGTGTATTAGTCTTAAATAATCATCATCCAGCCCAACAGCTCGCGTCGATCGTATGTGATCGACTGAGTTAAGCACGACCGGTGCGGGCGGTTTGTATGACCGCTAGTGACAAAATTTCATGGGCGCTACCGTGATTCGTATGGCATATAAATTATAAAGAAGATAGTACATAGTTATTTATCAGTGTAATGTTCACTGATTTGTGAAATAAGTAGTTTTTACATGTTATAATAATTGATTAACAAATGAATCAAGTAAATTCTAAAAAATCAATTAAATGTCACTATCATACAATATTATCCAGCATTACTTATTTATGTTCTATTACACATAATTTTCAGGGACCGAGCTAACCCAGTCAAATCTGCATATTTCCGGTGGAATATCTGTAAGGTTTCCTAGAGTAACCAGGATACGAGATGATAAGGATTGGGAAACTGCTACCAATTTGGAAGAACTCAGGCAATTGTACAAGACATCCAAAGAGAAGACTGATGTTTCTCTTTTAGACAAACTTGCAGCTACCGCCGCCACTGACGAACCACTCAAGAAATCGCCTAAAAATAGCTCTCCGAAGGGTAAAATAGATAGATTTTTCAATCAAAAAACATCACCCGCAAAGATTAGATTACCAGAAGATAAAAAAGAGACAGTTTTAGATACAGATTCACCCGATGTACCGAAAAAGAAAACCACAGTGAAAAGTCCTTCAAATAAAACAATAAATGATTCTACTAATCAAGAAACACCTAATGATAAAAAGAGAAAGTTAGCAGAAGAGAGTGAAGACAAAATGTCTCCTGAAAAAAGAATTAAAACTGAAGACTGGAGAGAATTGGAGGCATCTACGTCATCAGGTTCTAGAACCAGTTACGATAAAACAGATTCTAAGGAGAGTCAAATGGATTTGGATCCTGAAAATCCTTTACCCGATGTGTTTAAAGATAAGCGGTTAGGCTTCTATCCAGATTTCATAAGCTTTTCTGAATCTGAAAGATGGGAGTTTGAAAGACACTGGATAGCCTACGGAGGAGTTGTTGTTAAATCAATTAAGTCTGTTGATATTGATTATCTAGTTCATAGTGATAATGAGATACAATTTAGTAAGATGATGAGATTGAAAAAACGTTTGCATAGCAATGTTAAACATGTTAACAAGAATTGGTTAATAAAATGCATAAATGACGTCCAATTGCATGACACTGCGAAATATCCAGTTTTCCTACAACCATGAATATATAGTGTGGAAAGTTGAGCAGACTAATTTGCGGGAGAAAAAGCATTAAAATTTGTGAAAATGAGTTTTTCCTTCAAATTTTTTTTATTATTTGTTGTTCTTGATCGTCAATATATGAAGTCAAAGACATTAAACTTAATAGAATGAAGTGTAAAAATAATAAAAGATGGGTTACATACACTATTAGTAAATCTGATCACATTTGTGCACTTTGTGCTTTGTTTATTGACATATTTTTATAAATCCTAATATCAACATTTTGCGAACACTGAATACTATAAACACTATGAAGATAATGTATCTACTCATACGACTTTTAAAAAGTTTTTTACACTTCATATATCAATGAGTTTGATATTCGAATTTGCCTGATAAAATATTTTATACAATATGCTATATAATGTACCTTAAAGAAATCAATAATATCTTATATTAAAAATGTTAATGTTTTAAATTAATTGCGATTTTAATCCTTTCTGGGTGCTATTTATCAGAAACGGTCATTATCACCTAAACGAAAAGGTCTGGCTGTAGATCTCAAGTGTTGATTTGTGGAGAGTTTACAGTACTAACCTTGTTGTAAACATACGTTCAATTAATGTATTCCTTCACTTTAAAAAGTTTATCTAACTTATAAGCACTGTTACCTTTGTAGATCATTTAAATTCACGTGAAGCTTAAAAGTTTACATAGTTCGGCTGAACTGTAGTAAGTTATACAGCACATTACAAAATTCGTGCCATTTTCCTTTTAAATAAGGTAAAATTTTACGCTTTGTTTCAGAATATATATTAGTTAATGAAGATGCAAGACCTGTAGAGTTAGTCCAATTAGTAAAGGATGTTAATGAACTTTAGTTGATCGGTTCGTTAGTAGGTATGAGGACTAAAGTAGGTGGCATCATCAAAACCATAGATTTATTATTAACAGGATTGTTCGGTTCGGTAATGTATCATGAAATCATTGATGTAAGATGTAGGTAAACTACGGAGAACAAGGCGCTCCTGCCTCTTACTCATTTTCCTAATAAAACTCTTATTAAATCCTTAAAGTTAGTATACAAGACACTTCTTGTAAACTTCAGAAAGAACCTTATTGCATTTTAAAAATGTATACGAGCGCTACCTTTAGTGCCTATTTACGTAAACCGATTTGTAGAGAACCGCCAAGCAAAAGGTGATATTACAGCTGCAATATTTGGCAAATGGTTATTTTTATATAAGATACCAAACGAGTGTGCAGCACAAGCGAAGCGCTGCAGCCCGTGAAAAAAGGGATAGACTTGGAACAAGATATAGATACTGAGATGGTTAGTCCAGTTAGCAGAGAGATAAGAATATTAGTTATTAAACTTATTAATGTTCTTATCTCTCAGTTTGTTATGGGGATTGGGGTATGGGCTGTTAGAGACATGAAGTCCTGTTGGTGTTAGGAATAGTAGGTATAGTTAGTAAATGTTACTTTAAAATATCCTCATTCTGTTAGTCACAGATTTGTTGCTATCTACCCAATCCTAACTAAGGACTAAGTGATAGTCGTTTCTATAGAAGTTTAACCTGAAACCGCAATACCATGGTGACTTTGAAATCATGATTGTGAAAAGAGTATCTCACAGGAGGCACTTCCCTCACAAATACAGATTTTCCGAGATAATCCGCTGGCAGACATACGGATGGATGGACATTAAAAACTATAGTAGTTAGATATGTTGACTATTGAGTCTACGTAACCCTATAACCCTAAAAAGGGTAAGGCAATAATGGAACTGAGTTCGACCTTAGTCGGTAGTCGAACCGCTTCGCCAAAATCTAATATAATCGAAGGGATATTGCAAAAATCGGTAAGCGAATTCAATTTCTCTAGTTCTATTCTTGGAAAAGCGATCTATTAGACCATATTATTTTTATATACCTTGGTATATAAAAATATTTAATACCTTGGTATATATTGTTCTTTAATATACAAGTAATTGGAACATCACTCCGTGCCGCTGGAAGTCCGGATCTTCACGAATGAAAGACAGATTTACAGCGACTGTGCTATCACTGTTGAAACATTTCATGTCGCTGGGTGATTTGTACCTTTTCCTTGTAGCTCGGGACCAGAATACCTAGTGCTACGGTATACCCTGCCTGTCGTAAGAGGCAACTACAAAGGGGCTTCTTTTCGGTTTATCTATAAAAATTCTGTTCCTGTGTTCAATTATTTTGTAGTAAAGTTAAATACATACAATATATTACAAACTTCACGTGTCAAGCTATAAGGTTTACTAACTTGCTCAGTGCATATAAGTGCTGCATTTACCATTATAGAAACTAAAAATGTATTGTACTTTTAAAAAATAAATAAAACCAGCAAAAAGGACAGATGTTCTGGTTTATCTAATTCATGAAAATCTGTGTACATATATTTATTTATTTATTTAATTTTCATTAGCTCTTTGAAATTATTGAAAGGCTGACCGGAAAGCTTTACGGTGTCATACGGGACATACACGGTGCGGCGAGTGCAGTGTAAAATAATATGGTTATGGTCAAAGGGAAGCATAAACGCTGGAAACACCTGCCAGCGGAATAACTTGGATAAGGGACGTGACCATATTTTAATATATTTTTACTGGATAGAAAGCTGCCGTTGCCCCTACTAGCCATAACTCCGTTAGGCCATACGTTTATAGTTTATTAATTAGTTAGGTATACTAATAAATAAAAAATATCTATTTATTTTATGCATGTTAATATACTTGGTGTAAAATAATCATTCAATATTGAATGTGTATGTATGCACCTATAAGATGTTAAATTAATATTAGTTAGTATTGGTATTATTATTATTATTAACTATTTTAAGTGTTATCGTATGACTTAAACTGCAGAACCGATCTGCTACTGCCAGATGCTTTACATAAAATCAAAATTTATACACATTTTTTACACAATCAAATACTTTACCATCGAACCGTCAACTCATAATAAAATATCTTTTCCTACAAACTCCTACAATTTTATTAATCGCATTTCAAATTAATAAATATCTATAGCAAGTCAAAAATAATAGTACATAGATAGTAACAATGTGCAGCTACCTATAGTTTATTAACGAATACAGTAAAGTGGAAGAAAAAAAACATGAGTAAAAAAAACGGACATCCGATTCATGCCAAAAATAATGGTTACGTTAGGCATATCGTGTCGCAGATTTAAATTTTAAACTGCTGCTTCCAACCGTAGTTTGCTACTACGTGTGTAAAAACAAATTAATTATTAACCTTCGCTGGCTTTCCACGAACACGCCTGGCTGTGCCGAATACAGTTGGCGGTACTGAAAATTAAAACATCGAAGCGAAAATCAGCGTGGAAAAAAGTAAGCGGATTGTTCATGGCTTTTTAGCTTGCTATCTACTTTTTGATAATTTTTATTCATGTGCTTCGTTAAGTACAAATGTTTTGTATAAAATGCTACCGTATTTTTAACATTTCGTTATTTTCTATTATTCTATTCTCATTAGACTCAATGCACTACTAATATTAGGTATAGCTTTTGACCGCAACTTCCCTCATATAAATTGGAAACTAAAGGACATAACGTAACATGTTTCATTCATATCCTTTCAATGGTTTTTAACTCCATGGCAGCCAACTTATGTGTACTAGGTAGCTGAAGTTTCAAATATTTCCCCGCTCTAGAATTGCACCACAAAATAATAACCACGAAGAAGTTTAAATACTAAGACAATCGCTTTTCTATTAACATAATGCGCTGAACCAAAACCAATTGAAATAAAAATTCTATCAGCTATTGTTTCACAGTTCTATCTTAGCTTTATTGCGAGCGAGGGACTCAATCCTCGGTCGAAGGCAAATATCTCTGGGCAAACCTCAAATATTTATAAACTAACCCATTTCACGTCTACCGAATACGAATTTACTGACTTTACGGTATCAGGGTAAGTAGACTTATTATTATTTTTTAGTTATTTATTTTATTTTATTTAGTCCGTGAATCTTATTTAAAGAAACAATTTTTTTTATGGATACAAGATAGCAAACGAGCTTGCAACACCACCCATCCGCTGCCGCCCATGACAACTGTGACTTTGAACAAGACTCAATTAGGGACTGGGATGTAACCATCCAATTAGAGAGAGAGAGAGTTAAAGAAATGGTACTAGATACCGTGGCTGGGGGTGGTACTGACCCGGGCGAACTCTATATGGAACCAATTAGGTTTCATATAAAACCTATTTGGTTCCCTATAGGTTCTACCACCTAAAAAAACTGGTTGTCTGTAAAGTCGGTTTACGGACGATAGATTTACGTAATAACGTCATAATCATTATTTTATACAATACAAAAAAGGAGAATTGACGTCTGTAGTCTAAACTTCAAAGTATTCTA
>DWTT01001788.1:0-11013 GCA_018250895.1 Carterocephalus mandan | reverse complement strand
TGCTTCTAGTTCTGAAAATGACAATACTTTCATATAACTTTTCATCCCCCTTTACAACCCTTTACAACACTTTTTCCAATTAAAAAGTAGCCTACGTACTTTCTCAGACTCTATACTATCTGTGTACCGAATTAATTCGGTTAAGTAGTATTGGCGTGAAAGCGATACAGACAGACAGACAGAGTTACTTTTGCATAATATTAGTATGGATTATACCTATAAGTCAAACGACTACCGCATTCAAAATCCATGCGAGCGAAGCTGCGGGTATCCTCTAGTCTTGCTCTAATTTAATGTACAAATAATAGGGGTGCAAGTAGCGGCCCAGTTAATGTATTTGCATATTCTTGACACTTTATTTATCTCTCAACCAAGACTACTGGGACAATTTGTATGGTAGTCCAATTAGTATCTATGAGTTGTCGATAGAAAGACGTGCAATTAGTACGAGTATGTGCTAGCGCCTAGCGAGTTCTTTGAATGAACTAGGAAATACCCACATAAAAGCTTAATTTTGTCAATAGTTTATTTTTGTTACCTGGTTAAGTTGTTAACTTCTTAGAGATAGACATTTAAATGGGAACAAGTTTCTCTCTAGAAATGCATTCAATCGGCATATTTTATAACAACGCCATCAATTGCGAGCCTTATTTATTTACGCAGGGTGGTAAATTGGAGTATGGAAAGTTATTCTGACAGATATATTGAGGAAGTGGGAATGGCAATTGACTGAGAAAAGTCGAATTTATTTACGTTAATACATCGTCCAACTAGAAGGTGCTGTTTAGATAAATAGACACAATCGTCAAGGGAAATGTAAACGGAAAGAAATTGGAGTTCGGCCTATTACCGTACTCCAATTCTTTTGGTAAACGATGACTACAGATTATAGATTATTTTGAAACTGTATAATATGCTTGGATATTCTTATGAGGTTATAAGAAGATGAAAAATATGTGCAAAAATAGTTTCTGCAACATACATAATATATTATCATCCTTAGCAATCGAAAAATTATTTATTATTTATTGATTTATTCCTGTGGCCTACTGGCCTTTACAGCGTCACCGAATAGGGCTTCTATGCTTCAGTGACCATCTAAATAGTAGGTCAGCAATAGGCAGCATCGCTACATTTACTCAAAATGGAATACTGAGTATCAATTAAGCCTGTCATACATTTATAAGTTAGTTCGAAAACAGTGTGTATCTTTCTTTAAAACGGTAGGTACTCTCGCAATTTTAAACTTTTCAAAGATTTAATGCCACAGTTAAAACATATTTATTTAAAGTTTAAGACTTAATACAACAATACTATCAAACATTTGAATAATTAAGTAATTCTTACGTCGGCTTTACGTTTACTTAAAATCTCTAATCTTCATCTATTCGTTCCCGATGGGCGGACGAACAAAACAATAGACTGTATTAAACCTATTTCATACACCTAAAGGTAGATATGGAAATGAGCGGCTCTGTAGAGCTCGATGCTAATATAAAAACGCTTTGTTTCCCCGTCAGTCTGTGTGTAGAGGAGCGAGATAAGGAATTAATTGTCAATCAGGCTTATCTCCGATCTCGTAATTATCAACGTTTGCGTATTCAACGAGCTTGCACCCGTGCGGCTTGAACTAAAAACATATTCAATTGGAATGTTTGATTAAGATGTTACTTTGGCTTTAGCTGGATTTTTTCTTTAATCAGAATGCTCGTAAAATTAATAACAGGTTCGAATACCTTTGCTTCTAAAATAATTTAAGGTGATAGTCGCGTAAAATATTGGTCAGCTATTTTTGTATTCACGTTTCACTTTCTATTCACTACATAAATTTATATTACGCCCGTACTTCTTCTATTATATTTCCCCGAAGGGAAAAAGGGATAGCTGCCATGAAATTTTGCCACTCTCGGTAACCCATCCCCAGACTTTGATAGTTGCTTAGCTCGGTCGATCACATACGATCGATGCGAGCCATTTGGCTATGAACGGTACAAAGGTCTCTTATATTCGTCGCCTCTAAAAAAAATCACCTTAGAACTAATCAATAAAATTTTAACCTGGGTTCGATCGAGGGTCGGGCAACAACCATTGGGTTTTTCTTCCTTGAAATGCTCGGTAGCAACCTGGAGTCTGGATTAGTGTCCGTTGTATGGCAATAGGCTCACCACCATATTACATGGGAGCTAAACATAACTGGTGAAAAGTGGGTGTACTGTAAAAAACTCAAAACAAAACTCCTCCGGAACGGCTTAACCGATTCTTATGAAATTTTGTGTGTATATTCAGTAGGTCTGAGAATAGGACGTAAACAATTTTTTTTAGACAAAATTTTTTATTTTAATTTTTTAATGATCTGGAATTAAAAGATACAAAAATAATTTTCACTAAATTTTCAAGTAGTATCTAGTAGTAGTCGTAGTGATAGTGGTAGTGGTAGTGGTAGTAGTAGACTACCAAAATATTCACTAAAATTATTTATATGGCAAAACAACGTTTGCCGGGTCAGCTATTTATTTATAAAAATATTCTCTACGTTTAAATTACAAATAGGTCCCAATATTTCGTCTAGTTTCCCGTTTTCAATTTTACCCTTGAAACTAATACTTTAATTCATTATTTATTCTTCCTAAGCCCCATCAGCTTTAATATTCATTCACCTTTCATGTACTGCACATTTCAAAGGTCCACTCCCTTGATTACAACGCGACGTCCAGTATGACAGGTCAATCAAGCCGTCAGCACATAGGCCGCCCCTGCATTAACTGTGTGCAATAATAATAATATGCTAATGCCAAGTAATTATTAGGTATGCAATACATTTATGTATTGTGCACAAATTGCGAACATTAGAGATTGCGGAATAAGGTTTTCTAAATAATTTAATCTTACTTCCTACAAATTGACCTAACAGCACTTCTCATATCTTCGGATAATTAACACTAAAAGCGAATAACAATTATAGATCGATGCGATAATAATTAATCGATGTTTTAATTTTAATGTTATTGGTTAAATCAATCGCTCGCCCGATGGCCTTTACGATGGAAACATCAACACTATAAACAGTGCCCGTTCGCTTTTTGCGGATTCTTGCAGTTGTCGCATTGCATTCTTCCGAGTTGTAGTTGGGTGATTCGATTCCAGCAAAACACTGCTGTTGTTAATGTGATTGTATTGATAAATATTTATGATTATGGGAAGTGTTTTTACTTTTTAGAAGGCAGGACGGTAAAAAATACTCAAGTGCAAACGTTGCGTTTATGGGCCTGAAGATATGTTTTTGAAATTTTATTTTCAGCAGCGATTAAATGGCTGAATTTTTTAATTGTTAATGATGTAAATGTCAATTGCAATTTTAATGTGTACTTCACAGCTTTGTAATTTTTGTGACTTTTAATAATAATAATATACATATGTGTTATATGAAAATTTCTGAATAAATATTCAGAAATTTTCATGAACATGAATGTGATTATGAATCTGAAAATGAAATATGAAATAAAATTCTGATCACAATGGAAAAAAACTAACAAAACTAAAACTACATAACGATAATTTAACACAAAAAATAGAAACAATTTCGTTAATAATAATAGGCGATACTTGGTTTTTTATTTACTACGTTTGCCTATACGAAATACAAACCGTTTTAACATTTATATGTGAATAACAATTTTACTTAATCGCTTTAGTAACGCCATCTCGTAGCAGCTTATTGCACTATTTATCTCGTGAACCTTCCTACAGATGTCGTATACGTGCCGTTGTAAGAGTTACGAATAAAGTTTATCATTGTCGAATAATACGAAATTGCATTGCGTTTTCCATTAAAACATTATACATTGAAGTTTAAATATGCACGAAATAATAACAAGCATTTATGCAACTTAAAACATTTGCTGCGCTTTTTGTCATTAAACAGTGTGTTTGGGTCAATATGGGGATGTATGAAAACAATGGATACAGGATCTGTCTTAGGAAACATTAACACCAAATTCAGGATCATAAATTTTCAAGCGTGTTCTTACTAAAAAAATGTATGCCGATCACCAAGGATCACTTGTTGTATCAAAAGAAAAAATCAACACTGCAACAGTTGGTCAAAAAAGTATTTTTTTCTTCATTATGATACGACGTAGGTACCCAAGTAACAAAACCTATTTTTAGTTATTTCCGGATTATTAATTCACATTCTTAACAATATCTTTGAGGATGAGATTTACCGCTCCAAACACACAATTGACAATATTTTCTCAAAATCTTAACAGGCAATTATTTTCTCTTAAAATGTTTTAAAAACTACATTAACGGCAGACATGTTACAAATCGGGTAATTAAGCCTTTCTAAAAAGCAACGTGGACTTATGCTCCGCTTCCGTTTTTTAAATTAGATGCTTCTAAATTTCAAAGTGAAGTGACTTTTTAGAAGCTTAGAATTGTCATATAATTAATTGAACATATCGAATAGTCCATGTAAGTCGCTCACATAAGTATAAGTACACAGATATACACTAGAACAAGGAGGTTGTATTACTATCCATTCACCGGTACATGAAATGTAAAAAAGATAGATAATAATATTACTTATAGTACGTATGCGATTTGAAAGTAGCTTAATCTGTTATATATCGTGAGTGAATAAATACCGTGAACATAACATTTCTAGTTCTTTTATTCTTCATGTATCAATATATCAATATTCTTTTATTCTTCATGTATCTGTAATAAATTTGTAGCATAGATCGATACTATAATCTGATATATTATTTAGGTATATTGGTGGAATATCTCATTTAAACTACCAAAAGCGTAGCGTGTAGCTAATCGTCTCTAATTAGGTCACACGAGTGGGAACAACGCTTCATTGGCTTCATTAATAAATCGAATAATGAAATGACAGGCAATTTTACACGTTGATATTTTTCTGCGTCGGTATTTCGCGCAATAAACATCGGCTATTATAATAGCTATATGTGAATAGCCTGTTTGATAAATTTGTTCATAATATGTAAAAATTATGGTATGAAGGTTAAAGTTTTTCGCGGTATTATATTTCATTGTATAATTAATGGAAACTTTTATAATGTACTTAGTTCTGTTATACCACAGAATACTTATTATACCTACTCTTCGCAGACTCCACTGACTGACCTACTGGCCTACTCCTGAATTCAATTTCAATTCTGATCCTATTCCGATCCTCATTCAATCTTATCAGTACATCAACCTTAATTCAACCGTACTCTTGAATAGAATTTACTTGCAGTTTTAAACTCATAATTTAGGCAAAAATGAAAATAATAACATAATACTATTTTCTATTCTGACTGAAACAATAAAAATATTTTAGATTGTATTTACTGTTTTAGAATTAGGCTGTATGGCTTTATGCCACCAACTACATTATGTACTTTAAAAAAAGAATCCCTATATTGTGTGTGACTGACTTGGATGAAAGCCGTGAGTTGTTGAAAAGGTATCAGAAACAATAAATTAAAGACTGGAACTGGACTGGACTGTCTTGTTGGAATCCCACTGCAAATTGCAACCGCTGTAAACAAAGTAGCCGCCGTATGCAAAAATATCGCTAGCACCATTTATGCACTGCCGGGTGAATCAGTTCCTCGATATCTTGTTTGTTACTACTGAACTGATGAACGCGATGGCGGTACGTTTGGCGGTACGCGATGGCGTAACGGGAGGATGATGACGTCACACTTTTTTTCGTATGTTTTGGCGTTCATCGATTTATAAGACGTTATCACGTCAAAAATAGATTGTCGACTACCAGCACCATTTCGTTTTTCAATCAACTCTTGACCAAGTTAACCCCTAAGTACTCTAAACAAGGTCAAGAAAGACTAACAGGATTGTCATACAGAAACCAGCAAGTGAACACTTCCTCTCAGAACAATGTAATTCGATTTACTGTATTGTCCTACATACTTACAGACGGCGGGTCAGAGATTACAATATGTCAATTGTTCGTGGTAGAATAGAGAATAGCCTATTGTGTTGTCGTGTGTGTGTTGAATCTTTTGAATTCAATAAATAGCCAGTACAGTCTACTAGATTCAGGTAATGACTATGTTGTCAAGTTCAAATGTTATTCAATTAAAATCGAGTCCATTTTGTGAAATATATCAATTAAATGGTTATTCAATTACAATCCATTTTGTAAAATATATTAAATTTTGTAGTCCTTTCTGTGAAGTTTCCTTAAGATCTCGTATACCTTTTTAGACTGTGGTTTATTGACGTGGTTTATCGCCGACGAGTCACCTAAGCTCCTGTCAGAGTTGGATTGAGTTTTGGATTCACTCGAGAATTATTGTAAACACCTTTTCACCAGTTATGTTTAAGTCCCGTATTATATTATATGATGAGCCTATTGCAATATGTACTTTTCTCCACACGGGAATCGGACCAACGAGCCAGAAAATATTATGTAGCGAACTTTTACTTAACCCTAGTGCCAGCACATTCATGTAAATGCTTATAATTAAATTAAACTCCTTCGTGGCAAATTTAGAACTGGCAAGTTTCCCCCCGATACTCCCAAAACAATGGATTTTTTTTTTCATGCGACTGTAACGACACCGCCACTTTAGAGGTACTCAAAGGGACATTTGTTCAGCAGTACCATTACCTGGCAGGGGGGAGGCTCCCCTGCTCCACCAATCCGCATTGGAGCAGCTTGTTGGAGTATGCTCTAGACCTCCCGCAGCAGTGTCTGTGGGGGAGAGCCGTGCCCAGCAGTGGGACGTCTATGGGTCACAGCGACCATTACGTGTGCCTCTAAACATTATGAAGCAATGTTACGAGTATAGTATCAAAATTCATTTTGCATTTTCAGTTTGGGAAATCGCTTCGTATTTCAATGTAACCAATACCTATTAACCATCAGGAATAGAAAATGAATAAGTTTTCTAATTCTGATTTTGTAACAAACATACTCATAACCATGCATAGCGTTGATTTTATTTTAAATATAAAATCAGACCATTTCGCACTTCAATCTATTTAAAATCAGAGTGCTCCCATGTGATAGTGATGCCACATAAACGCTTATCGACACTTGAAACACAATTTGAAACAATTTCCCGAGATAATGGAAGACCCGGCCGGCGTCCCACGCCGCTCGCGTCGTAAACTTTACGACTACGTTGGTAAGTCAACGTAGTCGAGTAGTATTGAGATACTGAGGTATAATTTGAACAGTATTGGTAACACTGAAAACTAACTTGATGATTTGATATAAGTCATCAATCACCTCTATAATATTGACACTAGCTCTCATCTCGCATAATGTAATAATTGCATAAGTAATGTAAACTCATTCTCCATAATATGAAATTCTACCAATCCCCATTGTCCAGCCTGGGGGTCTATGGCTACCCCTCCGAGAGGCTAACAGCCAGAGAAAAAGTTGTAACGATGATGATTAATATGCCAATCGCAATAGAGTATAGCATGCTTACCGAATTACTTTATTTATTTTAATTTAATTGTGCCTAGCCAAAAAATTGATTCTCTGCCAGTCAACCTTAATAGCAAAGGTAAATGATGAAGATGTTTTTTTAACAAAAAGATAACATAAAATAATTAGAACTAGTACCTACTAATTGCAACTGCTCAAAGGTAACACCGAAACTAACTGACACAAGCTGTCTGTAGATATTATAATTATTTTGACCAAGTCGAATAGTAAAACGAATTAGCTTAGCTTAGCTGCAACGCATAGACGTCGCACTGCTGAGAACTGTGTCCGGTCTCCCCCACAGACAAATCTGCGGGAGGTCTAGAGCATACTCCACCACGCTGCTCCAGTGCGGATTGGTGGGGGTTAGTGGCCAACCCAGTTTCGAATGTTCCCAAGCCACCGTCTTCGACAAGGTTTACCGACTGTTTTCGATAACCGAAAACAATGGCGCGTAGCGCCCATGAAATTTTGCCACTAGCGGTCACCCATGTACAAACCGACCGCGTCCGTCGTTGCTTAACTCTGTCGATCACATTGAATCGGCTATGGACGCTACAATTAAAGAATTACAAAATTGTATTTTATTGTGATTGAAACTACATGCCCCCACATAAGCTCTTGGGTACGGAAATCCTATAGCCGTTTATTATAACGGTCGTGTGACAACCCTAGTTGGGAGGCTTCCAAGTTAGGACTCCATTTGGCAAGCCGTGGCAGATGTTACACACTACCTGTCGACTGCTACTGACTTCGAAGAGTTATTTGACCAGTTACTTGACGTTTCATAGACGCATGAAATTGCTTGGCTACAACCTCGTATAGGGCACGTGTCTGCCCATAAACCTGACAAGGCTTAGAAGGTTCTTATGTGCGGTTCTCGTGATTGCTAAAAGGGTTAGTTCAATAACCGTAAGGTTTTAGGTAGTCAATGGCTTCCAATATTGTTGGCCAAGTCTTTGAAAGCTGTTTGATACTCTCTTTGTACTCTGTGGGCCTTCCGTAGGCTTTTTGAACGTACCCCTCCGAAGCATCGGCAGAGACCCGACAACACTATAGATCGCGGCGCTTTGTAAATTATATTTTACAACAATATAATCTATTGTAAATAATATATAAAATCATGTTTTATTATTATGTATATAACCACGACATATATTGAGAGTTCATACTTCAAGGCTAAACATAGGAATAAAATATACATTTCTATTTTTTTTTTAAATCGTCATTTTTTCGGAAGTCTAGGTTAAATTTTTTGTCGGTGTACCTTATGTTCTTTTGTATCTCTTCCTGGGCATTATAATTTAATTGCTATGTCATTCAAACAGTACGTTAAGCTATGCTAGGCCAGGTTTCATATAAGGAACTTGCATTTGGTTAATAATATATTAGTACGAGGGCATGTAACAAGCCAGTTGGGCGGTTTCCAAGTGAGGCCTCCGTTGGATTTGGCAAGAATTTATAAGCGGCAGATGTCGTACGTATCTATATCTGTACTAATAATATAAAGCCGGATTTTTTCTTTGTTTTTGTTTGTTTGTACTTTTTGGTAATATGGTAAGAAAAAAATAATTGAGGTTGTTTTGAAGGGTTCATTTGTACATATAATTTCGTTATAGTATCTATTTATTTTCTATTTGTTTGTTAGCCTGAGGATTATTATTAATACTATTATAGTGGTAGGAGTAATTGCTCCTGGTTGGGATTTGGGTAGAAGGTTGTTCTTAATTCAATTTAATCTAAACATAACATCATCCACTAGGTAACCTATAAATAGCGGGTAAGTTTACTCAATAGAAGAAATTAATCCATTTAAGTTGATGGATTCCTGTTCCAGCCGAGCGAGGCCCTGACTACCATTTCCTGTCGCGGAATATAAAAAATTGAGTAGAAAACACTATCATTTCTTTCTCGTCTTTCATCGGAAGGCTATTAAGTACTACGACATACCTTCAAAACTCATCATTTGGCAAATATATCTTATTGGAATCCATCCAACTTGGCTAACTGAATGACCTGAGTCAAATGTCTACATGAAAATTCTACGTGTGGCCCTATCCAAATATCTAAATTACTTGGAATACGTACAGCTTCAATGATGTAGTTGCCAAGATTTTCGGTTCTTATTGCATAGTCCTTAAAAATATAATTTTTTTTTGGAAATGCTAAATCAAAGGCAGAATGAGGTCATTAGTTGAGCCGTAGGTACTTAAAGCCAATAGTGTTAAGCTAAGCCCGTCTTCGACGGGAGTTGCATGGGTGAGCGAAAATCACTTCTGTAATGGCAAGTTCACCCATCGGTTCTAGTTGTTATCGTAAGATAACAGTCGTTAAACCATGTCGACCTCCGGACGGACAGATCTTTCGACAACCGGGTGGCCGTATGAGGAGTTCGCTTCGACCTACTCAGTTTTGAAGACACCTCCGGGTGTCTCCGGTGACCTAACGCTAATGGGTTGCATCCAGTCATATACTTTAGTAGCACAGGGATACAATAGGGAAAGTACGAATCGCATTGCTCCAAAACTTTCCTTATTTCATACAGTCAGATCGGATTTACCAAAATTTCGAAGTTTTCCATTACTCCGAATCTTGTAACGAGCAAAGTTGGGCGATCTCCAAGCGATTCTCACTTGGATTTGGCAGGATTCGGTAGTGGCAGGTGTCACATATTGTTAGAAGGGCTCAATGACTTATTTAGAAGTAAGGGTTTGTGACTTGCTAGATATCTCGTAGTCCTTCTGCACAGCCTTACTGGTAGTATCACGTGTAATTTATTTCTTCCATGTACTCCTACGTATATATCCTATGTATATTAGTATAAACCGCAGAACTACTACTAGACAAAAGATTTGCTATAGTACTTCTGAAACTACTGCTTCATTTCATTATGTTTTTTAGTAATTAAATGAACGTCTTCAGACAGACGAACAAATAACAGCTTGGTCTCTAACCAATTACGAATGGTGGTATAAAAAAGTAATAAAAAGATATTAGACTGATAATGTACGGTATGTAGTATAAGAAATAACACTATGTCGTACCTATGTGTATCCTAGTGGTATGCCAGCTTAAGCAAAAAATGATTTTAATGAGCTTCGCGTCTCTTCTGCAACGATATATCACATATTGGGTTGGCATGTTCGCTGCATTCTGTTGGACATCCCGGAATCTTTCAAAAACTAACAAAGACAACTGTTACCATGATCATTAGAACCAGAGATAATACATACAGAGATACTACCATATTTCTACGAGCTAGAGACAGAGAGGCCTACCTAGGATGCATAAACCACTGAAATTGGTATGAACTACTTACTATTCAAATATCGTACTAATGATATGATATATGATATGAAATATATTATTATAAATATATTATTATTTACTTAGTGTTCTCGGATTAATTTTTCCACAGCGGAAATAAAGTATCCTTACAAATATGTCTCACATAAATATTTACTCCTAAGTAAAGTTCGCCGTCTTATGTCATAAAGAACATTACGTAATCTGCATAAAAAGTTTGAATGGCA
>DWTT01001787.1:0-11016 GCA_018250895.1 Carterocephalus mandan | reverse complement strand
CCAACTAGACAGGGGTGATATGATGAATGAATGCATGAATTAATGAAGCATTGTTCAGGAACAAAAACTTCAGTAAATACATTAAAAATTACATCACACTAGCATACAAGGTCACAGAATACATAAAAGTACTCACATAATACATAATGCTACTACGTAAGATAGCTTAATTATGACAAATTAAATAGTTAATTTATTCAAAAAAAGAGTATCATTATCTTTTAGAAATCACAACACAAAAATCACATGACCTGATGAATTTTCGAGGTCATTTTTAATGAATTATGTAGGTATATTTATTGTTTGAAGTGAATGCCGTTAACATAATAAGACTATGTGCTACCTACTTTATTAGCACAATGAGTCATTGATCATAAATTACCTAGAGCGCTTAAAGATCCACCAATGAATTTTTTGTATGGATTTTGAAAATGGACCTTGAAAGCCTCAGTATCGAGTCAATATATGCTAACAAGAATAATAAATACTGTTATTACTGAATGTTTTTTCAATCTGCTAATATAATTGCATTATTTTCTAGATTTGCGCATACATGGCACATATTTATGATGTTCAAAGTGTGGTAAATTTTAACACTTATCTAAACTCAGATTCAGTTTCCTCGAGTCCTCCTCCAAACAATTCGACCGTACGAATGAAATTGTTTACAGTGATTTACAGTCATTATTTACGACGACGGACAAACGTTATTGGTTCCAATTATGAAGATTACCAACAGATGTCACGAATGTCACGAGTGTTGTGCGATTGTTACGATTCACGGGTCGGATAATCGACGGTTCCATACAATGGCGGCGCCGGATGGCGCGCAAAAACATCGAGCATCGCGGAAATTGGTTGCCAAAGAATATGCTGCGACAGAGAGTCCGTATTAATCCAACATATGACAATGTGGGGTGGGCCACGCTGGCCGAGTGCGGATTGGCAGACTTGAAATTAAATGAAATTATTTATTAAGTAAAGCAAACACCTACTTAAAATTATAAAATCCAATCAATAATTTAGCTCACAATAATAAAATAAAATAGGTGACACTTTAACAAAATGGTTTAAAAAAAAACTCTCATGACTATGTTTCTCCCGTGGTTTTACCGTTACTACAAGTTACATTTTATTTGTAAACACACTCCTAACTTAGGATCTCCAGTGGGAGGAGGCAATGAGGATGACGTCACACTTTCGTATGTGTAGGCGTTGATCGATTTCTAAGACGTTATCACGTCAAAAAACTAAATCAAATTTAAGTCAGCCGTTTGGGAACTATGATAACAAAGACAGGCTTACACGTCACACTTATAACACCAGGGATGTTTTCTTAAGGGTTGATAATGCTTTGACCCATAGAAGCAGATTATACTAAGGTAACTTTTAACATAACTTGTACCATATCATTTCTAGGTCAAACCCGGTGTAACATTATATTATGTCGTTAAGACTTATCGAAACCTTCGGCCAGCATACGATTATCTAAACCACCAATGGCACTGAACACCGTTCTTCCTTATAGCCGTTAGTAATTTTGCCTGATATTTGTTAAACTAAATGTTAAAATACTTAGTTTGATTGATGAGGCGGTCTCGGAAGTAAATTATTCTCTTTTACTTCAGTTTAAGAGGGTTTACACACTGTCTGATAGTACGTATTACGGTACTTAAGTTGTTTAAAACGAAGAAATGCGTTGTTAGATCGTTCTATCTTAGAGTCCCTACAATGCTGGGATAATGGGATGCAGGTTTGGTTTTTCCTTCTGGAACCATTGCATTACAATAATCGCCATATATGTCAATCACTTTTTATCTGTAAGCTAAGTCTAGACAGATATAACAATACTTTGCCGGGATTTGGAATCGAGGACTTAGCTTAGCTTTTCAACCACTAGTCCAACAAGCATTTAAGAGTAGACAGCATTATGTATAAACAATCTTAGCGCAATCAGCGAATCGTCGAGCCTTGACAACGAATGAATTAAAACCAATGTCGCATCTCGCGGAATGCCATTGACTCGGAACATCACTAGTTTTTGTTCGCTGGTCATGCGCTGGACTTCTGTTGGTTGACTTTTGTTGTCAACGATGGTTAAACTCGGTAATAAATTGAAAGAAAAGTAAACGAAGAAGCGTTGAAGTAGACTTATCATCGTTAATCAATGAGAATTCTTTGAGTGCATTATGTTGTAATGTGAAACGGGGATAATTTGTGGTGAGAGCGGTTAGAGATAGGTGGTTAGGATCGGTTATAACTGGTTGTGTGAGAAAAAATAGTGGTGAGTTCCGTGATAATTTGTGGTAAGAACGTGAGATTATGGTTAAAACGGTGATAGACAATGGTGAGAGCGATGAAATTTGGAATGAGAGCAGTTATAGCTAGTATGATATCAGCGAGTAAGTGGTAGAATCCAATTTTCCTTTGAAATGCAATTCGATATCACGAACAAAAGAATAATAACAGAATGACGAATCGTTTGAGTAATTCAAGTGCGTTTTCCGTCGTGAGCAGGCCGTTCGGGGTGATGCAGCAAGTAATAAAACACTGACTAAGGTTGGCGTTCTGATTAGTCGACTCATTTACTTGTTTGCGACACCGGCAAGAAAAATGTTATGCCTGCGGAGTTCCTGACTCCGTGGCGCGGTGGAGTGACTCTGACTGCTACACTGTGGGTTCGAATTGGCTGGGGCAGATATATTTGTACTAGTGGACGCTCGCAGCTTCGCTCGCGTGTAATTAGACATAATAATAGATTTTTCTTAACGCGTTAACTTTATCTCCACAAATTTGTAGGTAATGTATCTGTGTACCAAATTTCATTTAAATCGGTTCAGTAGTTTTGGCGTGAAAGCGAGACAGACAGACACACAGGCAGAGTTACTATCGCATTTATAATATTAGTATTGGTTCGAATTGGCTGGGGCAGACAAATTACGGCGAAATGAAGGAGTTGTAAGCAATGATGTGAATTGTTTAATTTATCTATTAACAAAACATATCAGAACAGAAAACACGCCCGTATGTTCCAGAAAGGGTAGGCAAAGGTGCGTTGTAATTAACGCCTAGGCTGTGTACGTGTAGTCGTTTATTGTAGTGCACTTTTCGCCAGATAATTTTAGGTCCCATGTAATAAATAAGGGTTGGGTGAGTTTATTGCCATACTAGGCATATTCCTTATTTCAAATTTCTAGTGATAAATATCCAATAATACTTTGCCTGACCTGGGAATCCAACCAGCTCCTCTTCAAAGTCACGCTTGCGACAACTAGACCAACGTGTGCAAGAGCCCTAATAATTCACATCCGGCGTCAGTTGTACGGTGATTGGTTAACAATGCATAACGAAACCGTTCTACTTTAAGAGCATCGGCGTAAAACAGACGGGCGGGAAGGTGATATCAATTGCTAGCTGTATGTGGGTCGCGGGAAATGAGGAAGCGGCTAGTCGGCAAGCTGCTTATACATTCCTAGCAATTCACTCCACTTCGTTTTACGTTTACTGGGGCACTATTCTTAAATCGCTCGCCGCGAGACGAGTGAAAAGTCTTTTAATTTAGAGACACTAGAAATATTCATAAGCGGTGAGTTATACATATATGTTGTTTCTGTTTCTGTTGTCTGTATGGTTATTGAGTCGCGGTCGAACTACAAACTAGTCACGCGAGAGATTCATAAATGAGCTAATGTTGAGATCAATACGTAAAAGTGTTATACTGTTACGCCGTACTAGGGTTCGGTTTGGCCATTAACACCTCTACCAATCCGCATTGGAGCAGCGTGGTCGAGTATGCTCTAGACCTCCCGCAGCTGTGTTGCAGCTTAGCTTTTTTCTTTTATTCATTCGGTACAAACCAGACAAAACCAAAGGAATTGGAATATTGATAATGTAATAACCATCAGACTACGTTGTATGACGAAAACTAATCTTGATTGTTGTTTGGTTTCTGGTCTTCAAGGATTTCAACTCATCTGTGACTAATGAGACTAATTATTGAGCAAGGTCTTGCACAGTTGTTATGGGCGGCAGTGGACAGGTGTTGCTGCAATCTGCTGCATGCCCGTTTTCTAGCTTGAATCCATGATAAAACCTGAATTTAAATCTTCTGCGAGAAGGCAGAAATCGATTAAAAGTAAACAACAATGCCATGACCAATTAAATAGATAGCAGGTGTGTCACATCGAGATTACTGCAATTAGCGAGTGAATCGATTGTCTCGGTTTTTGCTCCCATCGTAAACGTTAGGGAAGAAGCACCGGTCTGCTAAAGAGGCATTTAAAATTCTAACGCATCTTAATTGAGTTACGATCTAAGTCATAATACTCGTAACTCATAATAAATAGGGGAAAGTGACGAAATATGGAATAGTACCCCAAATACGGAATCTAACCTGTAGGACATACGACAAAATTCCATATTAGGGTTAGGTACTATTCTATATTTGGTTACTTTCCTGTAATTTTATGGATGTAACGAGCAAACGACTTTGCCACCACCACCCATCCGCTGCCTCCATGACAACTGTGACTGACCTTGAACTCAACTTGAACAAGACTCAAATAGGGACTGGGATGGTTAGTCCAGTTAGCTGAGAGAGTTAATTAGATCATTAGTTGGTCAGTACGTTAGTGGGTATGATGACTGGGGACTGGAAATTATAGGAAGTCCTGTTAGTTGGTGTTAGCAATAATCAGTTAGTAATTGTCAGTTAGTTTCGTTCCAAGTTGGATACAGGTGTTGCTACCTTTGTGGACTAACCGTTGTAACCGGAAACCACAGCATTCCAGCCAGAATTGTATTCTGGCTGTAAAATCAATTGTTAAACGGTAGAAATGGTACTAGGTGCCGTAGCGGGCGGGTGATGCCGCGGGAGAAGTCTATACAAAACCAAATGAGAACATGTTTACAAGCTTACAATAATAACATTATCATGAAATCGAGACCAACTCATCCGTACATAAACCTCCATATTCTGAGGCAAATCACAAACAAGTCATAAATAAGACGACGAGAAACTGCTACCTTTCGCGGCTTGAGGAATATTGACTGGGAATAATAGTTCTAATGCCATTATACACAACACAATTTACAGGTGAAGAACTTCGCCGTGTAAATAAAGCATCACTTTATGCCAGTAAACGACTTTACCTGTTTTATTAAGGGTTTACACGAAAGACCACGAGCAACAAAACGAACAAACAATCAATCTATTTAAATGCTTCCAATATTTTAAAACATTGTTAACTTAACCAGTTTTTGCCCGTGAAAAAGTTGTGTGAATTTTTGTATAAGTAAATAAATTCAATATCCTTGTCTAAAGAAACAATGATAAAGTATCCATTGTTTCAAATTATGTTTTGCTTATTAAATTTATTTCAGACCTGTCTAAGTTTTGGTTACACACTGCAAAGTGCGATTTCTACTTGCTTGTTCTATTTTTTTTCTGTACCTATCCTGAGTTCAATCCATTCTACAAACCTAGTCTCGTCAGATCTAGTCAACCATTAGTAAAGTCCAGTAATTTTTTTAGTTTTCACTGAACTGCTCGTAAATCCTGGTAATGCTATGTGCTAGACCGAATTTGATGATAATTTTTGTGTATTCTAGTTAAAAAAACGGAATTCACAATTTGTTTTAACATCAAAGTCGCTTATGCCCAAGCGAATAACAAGTATTAAGGTCGAACGTTTATCGGCTCCGTTAGTTCTCATATTCCTTTGTGTTATATAATGTATTCCCTACACAATTCACTAAGCATCCCAAGAATATCATATCTCCCATATTATTTATGATGAAGGCGAATGTCCACGTCCAGATAATAAAACCCAGAGCTTACCTGACATATGCATGACTAATGGCTAGGTCTGTGCGGCCAGGGTGAATCGACATGGCCGCTTGTAATAAATCATTCAGAATCTAGGCTCTATACTTATCGACTGAAGGTTCTATTCTATTAGTATTAGGGCGCGGTCGGTTTGTGTGTGACCGCTAGTGGCAAAATTTAATGGGTGCTACCATGATTCGGAGAACACGTGAAGCCGTCGGTCCCGGTTGTTTCAATGGTGAAAACAATCGCTAACCCTTGTCGAAGACCTTCGGGTGGGTTGAGAACATTCGATACTGGATTGCTCATTAACCCCTCCAACAATCCGCATTGGAGAATCGTGGTGGAGTATGCTCTAAATCTCACGCAGTCTTTGGAGGAGACCCGTGGGACGTCTATGGGTTGAAGCTAATCTACATAATTATGACTATCCACGACGCTATAATTACATATTACATGCTTTGTTTTTTTTAAACGAGCGTGATGCTGCATGCCTTTTCTGACAGAATCTAAATTTCGAATAGAGACTGGGATGTTAGCAAAGTGTGGATTAAGGTTGAATGAAATTCCACTTGGCTTGGCTAACCTTTGTAAATCTATGTATGAGTACATCACTAATATGATAAATCGCTCCGCGTGCCTAAGATCTTGTACGTGTCTTACCTACTCAGCTATTAATTACTGTTGCTTATAATATCTCATTACTATATATTTGTATACAGAAGTTTTATGTCGTATTGTTCCACCGTAAAAATAATGCCACCTACGTTGCATATGCTTTAAGGTGATCGCACATTTCACGCACCGTACACGTCGGAGAATAATATATACTATACAATATGTTTTTTGAAACTTGATCAAACGAAATGTGCGGATATAAGACAAGAAATCATCGATAAACATACGAAAAAAAAAACTTTATTAAGTAGGCTATTTAAAAAATTAAAGTACCTTGAGTTTACATGATTGACTTTGATTGACTTTGATGACCTTGATTTTACATGAAAATAAGCTCAATATGCATATTTCCGCCCTGAACTTGAGGATAAGCCCTAGATTTTTATCGTCCTTTTTTTTTTTTAAAAAAGGCACGTGCGGGTAAATTGTGCGGTCTGTCATATGATTACACACAATGAATTTAAAATGCGGCGCGTACGGCGCGTACGGTGCTGACATTTGCGCGTTCACCTTTAGTGATAAACATTAGGTAGCGTGTAGATTTAAGTTAAACAATGAGCCAATAAAAATAATATCAGTGAGTACAAAGTAAATCAATTAAATAGCGGATTATCTTGTAGCCACGGTTTATTCATTGGACCGTAACTCCTGAGAAAGTCCTCCTCTAGAGGTACTAATTAATACGGTAGCGCTGCCGCATAGTACTATCAACCTTAAGTTAAGGTAGTGTGAATTAATCTTGAATAGCATGTGGGATTAATAGTCTTTACTCGGAAATAAAGGAGAATCGTTAAAAGTAGCGGTCTTAAAGTATGGGACTGAGAAAAATTTACGTTAAAATTATCCATTTATAGCGAATATCTACAAATCGTTGTAAGAATAATAAGGTTGCATTTAAAATGAGAGCCAATAAGAACAATTAGGCGTTACAGGATTAGCCAACCGCGGTGGAACACGTGTAATTGAACGTCCATCGCGTTTACAAGCAGGTAGGTCACATAGGCTAGGAGCTACGTGCCAGACTTGCCAGTAAAGGTCTTTCACCAGCATTCACCACTGACGGTGATTGTGTGTAGGCATCTCACTATATAAAATAATATTAGTTTTTTTTGTATTTAGCAATCAATCTCACCCAGCCAGTCCTTAGCCTGAATTAATTAAGAATATAAGTTAAAAAGTAACTATAAAGCTACAAATTCTTAGTTTGTGATTTCAACAAGTAATAATTATGTTAAGTCGCTACGTTGGAAGTAACTGTATTGTTATTTTGTAACCTGTTTGAAAAAACTAGCTAGTACTAAAGCAAAGTAATTTTTTCAGTTTCTAATATAGGTACATGAAGTAAAGCCCCAAACACACGCTAATATGAAAATGATTCACCCTTTTGTTGTCTAGCTTATGTACTTCATAACCAAGGAACGATGAAAGATGACGTAGAAATGAAATAAGAATTTTAACCAAAACTCAATGTTAAACTGTGTTTTGATCTCAGATCAATCGAATAACGGTAATTTATTAATACAAAAACCAAAACCAACACCTACAATGTGTAGTAAATATTGATAGATTTTTTTCAATCAACATGCTATGATTAAATGTAATTTATAATGTTTTGAAATTTATCAATTTAAAGATAGAAGAGAAGATGTATAACGTAGTGTAGCTAAATATTTAATGAAATTACTCAACAAGAGTAGCAGGAAAAAGCTCAAAGATAGTATAGTATACTCGTAGTTTAGTGGTTACTTCTATACGATCCCTACTCTGTAGTCGCAAGACTGAAAAGGCAATAAATAAGGATTTTAGTAATTAACCCGCGTAAGATGTAACATAACATAATTGCTAGGTACTCACGCAGTAATTATACGCACTTTACCGGTTAGCGTCAGGATTTTATGGGTGAATTAATAATTCAGTGTTATATAAACAGTGTATTCATATGAAATACATTATTAACGTCACACAGCACACTATATTATAATAAAACATTAGTGAATATCACAGTGAGATTTAATTCTAGTGTTAATGTAAATAAAGTATGTACATTAATTAATATTTATATCTGCAATTTATACAAGCATCTACGACACGTGTACCGATGGTAAAGTGATCTCATCCCAACCCATATTTCATTCCTTGTGGTGACTGTTACTCGTAGTTATGTAAAGCCCAGCGGCTATCGAACTCGACTCTCACTAGAGGTCCGGGTTCAAACCCAGCGGCACGCACCAATGACTTTTCTGAGTTATGTGCGATTTAAGAAATTAAATGTCACTTGCAATAACGGCGAAGGACACATCGTGAGGAACCCTGCATGCCTGAGAGTTCATCATAATGTTGTCTAAGGCATGTGAAGTCTGCCAATTCGCACTTGGCCAGCGTGGTGGACTAAGGCCTTATCCCTCTCATTGTGAGACGAGACTTGTGCCCAACAACGGGACAAATAAAGGGTTGTGATGATGATGTAAAGCCCACAAACGCTCGAGTTTTCAACATTTTACATACAATGTAGCTTTTCCTTAAATTATTCTGATTTCTATAACCGGCACGCTTCTATGCCGAATATATTTACTAAAATTTTGAACATAAAAGTTCTCCATAACGTCAAAATACGTAAAAATTTAAAGTGCATGTTTTGTATCACGCCCCCGGCCTATGTCACGGTTCACAGTGAACCGGTGCAACACACTGCTGCGTCCTAATTGATTACGGCAGAACTGATTTAGGCCTGTAAACGTTCGTTTCACAGTATACCACTATTGTATGTGTTCTGACTTAACAACCTTCGAATAGAGACTGAAAATGTTGTAACTCCTCATTTGGATTGCTTTTGTCAAATACGACTTTTAACCCAAGTCATATGTCCACTAACTATCATCATGCCATCGTCCACTAACTACAGTCTTCCTTCGATATTTTAACTCTTAAATAATTAGGACTTGCTTAGTAAAAATCTCTTATTTAGTAAAGAACTTTTCCTCAAATGTTTCCTTTATCCTAACGGACCCTTGTTGTAACAGTGAAGGACACATCGTGAGGAAACCTGCATGACTGAGAGTCCTGCTGAATGTTTTTGAAGGCATGTGAAGTCTGCCAATCCGCACTTGGCCAGCGTGGTGGCTAAGCCCTAATCCCTCCCATTCTGAGAGGAGACCCGTGCCCAACAGTGGGACAAAGAAAGGGCTGTGGCCCAACATTCACGTAATCCGTACAGCAGCTTACAGCTGATAACAGCGCATTCAATCCCGTACAGTACCGGGAATACCGGAAGAAATAGCCAAGAACGGCTTGCGCACGGCTGATAAGGAGGCCAATACCCTTATAAATCCCACGGAACCCATTAATATGCAAGCCTGCATACTAATGGCCCACTATCCGAGATTTGGACGCAATTCACAGACGAACTTAGTTAAACTTTAATGTTTAAATGTTGCGGTTAACTATAATTTACAGGGAAACAACAAATTTTCTGCGGCACGAAATTTGAACAAATTTTAGATCCTTAAGGCCGAAAGCACGAAATATGAGGCCGCGGCGCCCTTCGCGGCAGATCGCCCCGCTCTGCTCCCGCCCGTTTGTGCGGGTCCCATACTATTTTCGTACATCCCTGCCAAATCGCGCCGCCCCGCTACCACCCCGCTACCGCCCCGCTAACGCCCCGCTACCGCCCCGCTACCGCCACGCTACCGCCACGCCATCGCTCGGCCGCCACAGATTTCGATTCCGCAGGTTTTTTAATAAAATGTGTTCTATTAAAAGAGGTGTTTGTCATTTAGTATCCCACTTTCGAAACACATAACGAATGTACGATTTTTACACTTCATTATGTAACATAATAACATCACGCATGTATTTTCCAGAGGGGTAGGCAGATGTGTGTATTACATACATCTACTTTTGACCGCTTTTTATGTTTAAGTCCCATGTGACGATGGTGAGCCTGTTGCCATACGCCGGGCACAAATCCAGACTGCGAGGTAAAAACCCAACAATACTTTGCCCGACCCGAGAGTCGAACCCAGGACTAGCTTACCAGTAGCGCTCACGACCAATAAACCAACGAGGCAGTATTAATATTTTTTTAAAAATGATGTTGCAGATAGGTATCTAGTCCATCGGTCAGGCCACCTACGCTGTGATTGATATCTAGACGCATAAAAAACAGGTACCTAATTTAAAAGTCACTTGTCTAGTATTTCGTAACTGATCCAAATTTTTCAAGGATAACGGACATAATTTAGGAAGCCGATTGTAATTTATTTCATACACGTATATTTCCTTAAAGTTCTAGTTTGTAATGATCAATTTAATCAAATGATATTCATAGCTTTAAATTATCATCACGTTTGTAGTTCAATTGAGCATGAATCATTAAGCTTGAACCATTTAAATAACTGCAATACTTTTTAGTTGATACGTAAGTATTTCCAGGACATAATCTATATATATAAAAGGAGAAGGTGACTGACTGACTGACTGACATATCAACGCAGGGCCTAAACTATAAGGGT
>DWTT01001786.1:0-11021 GCA_018250895.1 Carterocephalus mandan | reverse complement strand
GTTGAGTTATGCGCTTACCAACACATTTTGCGATTCATTTTTATAATATAGATTGATGACTAATCATTTAACTGTGATATCACTTGCAAATAATGTACTAAGTATAATCTTTAAAGATATAAATATTACAGTACAACTAAGATTAGCCTTTTAATTAGAGAGAGATTAGTCTTATAATAAGAGACCGCGTATAAAGAATCTATTGAAAAGAAACTGACCAAAAGGGAAAAGTTTAAAGCCAATAGAGTGAACTCATGAACAGTTTAATAATACCGATCGACGACGGGTGGCGAATGGCGATTACGCTTCAGGTATTTGTGAAAGTTTGACCATTAAAGTTTGTTTGCAAACAATGGCAAGTCCTCATTTCCTCCATTTTTAACGAAAGTTCTTCAGCATTGGACGCTGCAACAATTAATAAAAAATATCCATCCTCCATCCTATATCCTTCAGCCTTTCCAAGTCCACCACTGCTGGGCATTGGCCTCCCTCAATCGCCACTACTCACGGTCCTGTGCTTTTTATATCGAATGGTTATCCGCTGACTTCTTCAGGTCATCAGTCCACTTAGTTAAAGAGCGGCCTGTGCTCCATTTCCCGAGTCATGGTCTCCACCGTCCTGCAAGCACCGTGGCCTACCCATTGCCCTTTTAACTTCCTAATTCGATGAGCTCGGTAACCCACGTTGGTTCACGGTTTTCATCATTATGAACCCTGTCTCGTTGCTAAATGCCAGTAGCTCTTGTCATTGCTCCCTGAATGACTTCCAACTTACGAATGAAGCCGACGCTAAAGGACCACGTCTTGGATCCATAAATAATAATTGGCATATACAGCTACTAATTCAACGTATTAGTCTTTCACCCCTTGCTCAAGAATGATGTTAACTGATATCACCAGTCAACACATACGAGTACATGTGTAAAAAGCCTTTGCGTAATTCTGACACGAATGCATTTCAAAAGCCAATAATCATAGACATACGCGAATTATCCGTCGATATAATGACAACTTTGCAGCTTAACAACCTTAGACCCCTATTTAATGAGTACTTGTCATATATACAGTTCAGTGATCGTCGCCCTTATCAACTCACCATTCGAACAAGAGGTGGCGGGTTCAATACATTCAAATAAAACTGTTGTGTTGTCAAAGCAAATAGATGTAATTACGATTGGCGAGTTATTCACACTCACCGCGGCTACGTACTCTGTGACTTGGTTGCGTAAACGCAGCTCCAGGGATTCGAACCCCGACCAAGGCAGATATTTTTTTTGCAGATATTTATCCACCACCCGCAACACAGGCTTAAGCCTACCGGAAGGGTCGAAGAATGTCAATTGTAAATGAATTAAATTACTACTTTGTTTTTAAACAAGCTGTAGAATTTCAACTCTCAACACTGACGTACCTACTTTATGTAGGTACGTTATATAGGTACTTTGTCACTTTACTACTGATTAGGTAAAAGCTCGTTTTCGTTTTCTTTTATTATTTATTATTCGTTGATCGTATGTGATCGACCGAGTAAAGCATCGACGGTCGCGGTCGGTTTGTGGATAGATGACCGTTAGTGGCAATATTTCATAGGCGCTACAGTGTTTCGGAGTGCACGTTAACCCGTCGGTTCGGGATGTCTCCAATGGTAAATACAATCGCTACCTAATACTCGTCGAAGACCTTCCGGTGGCTTGAGAACATTCGAAACTGGGTTACCCACTAACCCCCCACCAATCCGTATTGAAAATGCGGGCAGCGGTAGTTGTGTCTGCGACTAAGACCCGTGCCCAACGATGCGACGTATATGGGATGTAGCTAGATCGCATTTCAAACGAACATCAAAGTCGTGAGCGACGTTCCAACCCCCAGCCCTGCGCGACATTTCAGTCACCCAGTAATAAATTAAACATGCAAGGACATATAGTGTTTGTTTACAAAAAATGACTCATGTTATATCGTTAATGACATGCTGTGTATACACATGACGTTTTAATTACGCTTTCAGCCACTCTTATTTAATGCCGTGACAACTAGTTAGAGGTTTAGTTATTTGTTTGTAAAAAGTTTTATGCTATTAATGCATGAATTACCTTTAATAGTAGCTTATTTCTGTAATCATTTATTCATGAATCGCAGACCAGGCAGAACACACACGGTGTTGGATAGTTAGTTAGAATATACAGTTTGTAGTTGATATACGAGTATTAACTACGTTTGATAGTTTAGCCATTTGTTTAGGGATTCAAACCCAAGCGGGAAGCTCCAATGACTTTTAGATATGCGATTAAAGTTATGTGCGATTTAAAAAATTAAATTTCACTTGCTATAAAGGTGAAGGTACACACATCTTGAGGAAACCTGCATGCCTGAGAGTTCTTCATAATGTTCTCGAAGGCTTATGAAGTCTGCTAATGCGCACTTGGCCAGCGTGGTGGACTAAGCCCTAATCCCTCCCATTCTGAGAGGAGACCCGGGCCCAGCAGTGGGACATGGAGAGGTTTGTGCTCGTGTTGTGGAGGATGCAAATAATGTAGACAAAAGGCATACGTAATTTACGACACATAGGTATAACTCAAGAACGGCTGTACTAATTCTTATGATCATAGATTTGATAAAATCTACTGCCTTCCGAATAGCAAAATAGCTATTAAAACATCTGAAAAATGAATGAAAAATAAAATTATGAACAAAATTCACATTTTCATACATTTCCTTTGGGACGACTGTTTTGGGGATATCTTGAGAATGGAAAGCCTATTTGACAAGTGATACATTAGAAGCCTAAAGGTGGTTACTTCGCTCCGTGGTGGGAAATTAAAGAAATTAAAGTTTTTAAGTAGTTAAAACATAATCATACCATGACATTATTTTTTAACTTGCGGTCATACCGTATACCGTTGCATTTTTCATGTATCATATCTACGGTACTCGTATTTCAAAAAATACTCGTAATTAGAATTTTAATTAGAATTGAGGAAGATTGCGACATGACGCAGTATCACGCTTAACGCTACCACGCTTCGTGTGTATAATAATAAATGTCAATGGCTGGTGTGTTATCTAACTTTATTATTATGATAGTTAATAGTAATTACTAGAAAATGTTTCCAATAGCTGTTACGCCGGCGGCACGATGAATATTTTATTTCTCAAAAAGTCCTGACTTACTCCACCGCGCTACTTCAGTACAAATTGATGGATTGAAAAACTCATTGTCGAAAGTTTTCGGACTCCATAAGCCTCCAACCAATATCTACAAATGCTATTGAGATTCCTATGCACTTCCGTACCGTGAAATAAAGAAAAAGTTGAACTATCGATCCTATATTCAACATTTCGTTTAATCTTGCGAAAACATTGTAAAGATTAACTTCTATAGTTTTGTTTGTATAGTACTGTTTATTTGTGAATTTCATGTTGCACAAATGGGTAGGAAAGTATGTGTAGTGTACGTCTACATACGTATCAAAATAGAAACGAGAAGGCGCTCCTAACTAGCTAGGGACGCTACAATGAATTTTGCTTTGGCTCGTCAAACCAAATCGGAATGTGTGAAACTTAGGAACTCGCAGTTGCAATGTGTATGCATGTAATGTGCAATGTGTGTGTGTGGTATGCTCAAAAATATCATTTTCATTTGTAACTTACGCTTCATAATAAACTAATTAGATTTCGGAGAGTTTTCGACGTAATAAAATACCGAAGGCTAAGGTTATCTACAATTCTCTAAAAATATCTTAATATTCTTTTGAGATGAAAATTAAATATTTCATTCAATAACTAAAAAGAAGCCTATACGAATGAATCGATTGAGATCGAAATGTATGTGTGTATGTAATGCTTTTTCCAACAAATATGCAACTACCCTAATGCGTTTATCGCTCTTCTTCAACCGTAGCAATATTATTAGGTATTCATCTATTCTTCTACATTTTAATATATGAATTCTTAGTATATGGATATAGCATTTATTGAGTTTCTGAGGTGGTGCAGCAATTTTTTTTTTAAAATATTCACTCACTATTCCAAATACATAAGTATTTGGAATTGTTACTCGAAGACAATCATCATAGAATAGGGATAGACCCTGCTCCACTTTTATCACATTCCACGGGCGAGGACCTTTGAATATTACGATACTTTACGGTCCAATATACGATACTTTACTCGTATTATTATGAAACGTATCGCTTTTTTCAAATGTTCAGAATTCAAAATTGTTCACTTTAGTTTAAGAACTGTAATAACTTATCTTGTACTTTTATGTCGCAGTTTAATTTTTGCCAGTGTTAAATATGCAACGCTCCACTGCGAAAGTGTCAATTTCGATCAGGTTTTTATTAAATCCTTTGTGCGACTACTGACGGGAGCAGAGAGAATAAAAAGCTCGCGTGAAAAATTTACTTTTCAAAGGTGGGCCTTTAATACAGCCGGCTAAAATGCCTAGATGAAATGCGATGTAGCGATGTAGATACCAGGGGTGCATACAGGACCTTACTATTTGGGTTCCCTTTGTGCGTCTAACGTACTAAGCCGGATAGCGGGTAGTGGCGTTTGAGCACCGTTCACTAATGCCACCTCTAAGCCTATGTCGCGTGGCCGCTTCGAGGCTGCACAAAGCAAGTTACCTATGTAGGCTGTGCTTGACTGTACTTGACGAACTTAGGCTGATTTTATCGGTAACGCGTCCGGAATCTGTAATCCCCGTACCAAATATTGTTGCCTAGCTGAGTTTCGGGAATAAAACTCCTGGGGGTGAAACGTCAGAAAACTGCTAGCATTCCAAAGTTAATGACAAAATATATTGTGTTTTTTTTTTATTGAGGTCCAACAAGTGTATCAATTGAAGGTAGCTAAATATATTCTTGAAGTTATGATGTGTGGAACCGCTATGCTACCTGGTTTTCGTTTACATTGTGGCGAAGTAGAGGAGAAGACTGAATGTGAATACTTGGCTTTATATTTATCGTAATTGATCAACATATATGACATATTATATTACTTATGAGTTATGACGCTTACCCGATATTACGGGATTAAAAGTATTTCTTTTTCATTGGTTGTACCTATATAATATATGGCTTAGCGGTGACAGCCCAGCGCCTATCGAACTCTCCTCTCACTCGAGCGGTCCGGGTTCAAACCCAAGCCGCACGCGGGTGCGTGATTTTTCTAAGTAACCTATGTGCGATTTAAGATATTAAAAGGTCACTTGCTGTAACGGTTAAGGAAACATCGTTCGACACAGAGCTCTTCAAAATTTCTCGAAGACATGTGAAGTCTGCCAATCCGCACTTGGCCTAATCCCTCCCATTCTGAGAGGAGACCCGTGCCCAACATTGGGACTGAGAAAGGGTTGAGGTGGATATAATAGCTATGGGTGGTAGCAGTAGATTTGCAGGGCAAGTTTAACCGAAGCACTAGTGGTAGAGTAGGTGGCGCCCTCAGCGATTTATTGGTTTTAATAATACCGTGAGACCGCCACAAAGGGAACAAAAGTCACTGGTGGAGCGATGCGCGGCGAGCGCACAGAGCGCGAAACTATTTTATGAACGGAGGCAGCCCTATGATGATGGTATGACCTGGATTAGGTGTGGGTCAGCCACCTTTAGAGTAGGTCAGGATTCGCAGATGAACGAGTGAACGAACGAACTTCGAAGGGCGCGCGAATGAATTGGCTCCAGTTAAGTCCAGCTGTTATGGTAAGGTGAAATGGGCAACAGCGCGCGATGACGAAGCATTACAATAAATAGTCTGAGATTACAACAGTATCTTTTTAAAGCAGGGTCAAGCCTAGAATTCTGACTTAGGGTGGTTGGATAGTATAAGCAGGGTTACATTGCCGCATCCTACACGCAAGCTTAAATTTCATACTCCGGTGGCGCGGCTCCAAGTCGCAGTAGAGCGGTCCATGGTCGCAATATTAACATTCGTACAGCGAGCCAGTTATTATTTGTCAATTGCTACATTCCAATATAGACTATATTGCGTTTGGGATCGGCTCAAAGTCGCACTACTCAAACCGATTCATTAAACTGTGGCATCATGAATGACGTAATAATTATTAGTTTTTATTTTGTATTTTTTGAAACCGCTGATCAGAGAGCGAATGTGGTTCGTTCGCGGTCTCAATAAAATTCGCATAGTAGCCGCTTCATATTAAAAGGATTCACTTCCTATTAACATATTTTAAGCAAATATGTATATATGTATATGTATTTATAAATCGCTTCCTTAAAGACACACACCTGTGATACCCCGTCGCACGTGTCCATAGACGGCCATAGGAAAAGATGGAGTAGACTCGATTATGATAGGTATGGACTTACGCTCATGGATGAATAGATTAATCACAATACACTTTTAATTAGTAGGTATTGTAAACTTCTACACAAGAGCTCATCGACCAATTAGATCGATGGTGTCGTTTTATATTTTAGCAGGCACGACATATTTTTAATTTCTAGGGATTTACTATCTATTCTTCAACGGAAAATGTGATTTACTTGTCTTTTAGAATTAGTATTCAGAAAATCTTTTAGTCTCTCATCTAATTAATTTATAAATTGATATAGTACATAATAATATATTATTTCGATGTAACAACAGACAAAAAGTTGTAGCACAAATCTATATGTTCCAGTTTTGATTACAGTAAATAATTTAGGCGGCGTGTACAAAACCTCCCATGTCTAATAAAAGTAGCTTCCTACAAAATATAATAACACAGCGGACGACTGTTAAACACAACTCCAAGTGTTAACTCAACTAAAGTTAGACTTCCATCTACTCCATTATTAGACATTCGGGAAACAATCAAATTATTTGGTGTGCATATTCGAGCCCTGCCCCTAATGACCGCATATAAATAATCGACTGAAACAATTTCAATTTGAGAATATTGCATCGCAGCGTACCCGTTTGCCACTTTACCCATTTAGCAAATGAATCGCTGAAACTTTATTACCTTTTTATTCGTTTTTATTTCGAAAGAAAACGACATTGTTTTGTTTTAAAAAGGAGCAGTACAAATCAACTTCTTTTTGTACCGCTCCCGTGGCGCTTAGTAATTGAATTATATGATCGATTTTCCATTAAAATGATTTATGGAATGAAATGGTAAGTCTTGGGTGGGGCGGGTGGTGCATGCTGCACGTAGGTAACTATAGTTACCTATTTATTAGTTTTAAGAAAATAGACCTTATAAGTTTAAAGTTTTACCAGTTCATTTACCAGTTTTAAGAAAAGAGACAGAGAGAGAAGAAGAGCGTCGAAAGGAGAGTAAAATAAAAATAAATGTTGCTTGTATCTAATATCCATATACCCGGTTGCTACTATAAGTTTCCAAAAAGAAGAAGAGCGATAATATCACTTATTTGTCACGTAGTTGCACTTTCTCATAAACCTTTGACCCACAAAACCATATTCATGAGATAAAATAGTAATGAATGATTTTGTATGAAATGACCAGAAAATGACATAAAATCTTTGGTTAGTCCCTAGATTAACGTCGAGGCGTCACGGTGGCAATGCGCAAGCGATCATGCATGGTGGCGCCTCATTTCAACGCTGAAGGTGGCGCTGGGTTTAAGAGGGTATTTTAATAAGCCCCATACCTGTCTGTTTCTGTCCTCGCCTGATGCAAGTTGAATGCGTAAACGCATTTTTTGAGAAAAATAAAGACAAACCCTTCGTACTATTATGCTAAAATTCATTCACCTACAGGCATCATGCATTAAGATCGTCATTTGTTACCTTCTTTTGTATGTGGTTCAATCATTGATAAATAAAATAAATGTATGCCGCTGGGTAGATGTTGACGAGTAATGTTCATGAGGGGAATAGCAACTACTATCACTATGTCTAATTCCACGACATCAAGCTGCGGACGCCCACCAGCTTCTAAGGTGGGCAAGTTTCTTGGTTTACTAACAAAACCTTAAAATTACTCAAAGTAATCATATCGTATTGTTATTTAAGTGTAATTTTGATTCGTTCGCCCTAAAAGTGAGTGATAAAAAAGAATAACGTGCAAAACGATTAAAGCTTTCGTCTGCTTCTGTCACGCCGTGGTCTGTTCGACGCCCTATCCAATTAACCAAACGTCATATTGATATTTGGACGAATCCATGAAGCAGGGCTGAAACATAGGTAAACCTATAATGGGACATGGTTGTGTACTTATTGATTTGATGTAATGATTAAAATAGGTACCTACTTGGGTGGGCTTACGCGGAAAAATCTACATAATTTAAGATCGTTAAATTTTGAGAAATATAAAAATTAAAGCAACAGGAATTTATTAAGAGAAAAGCTCAAACCAGTACAAAACCTAGTAGGCTGCTGAGTAACCTGGGCATAGTATTACTAACATTGGTATGTACTAGCATGGGACTGCACTCCTGCGGGGAACACTCGCATTCGCGACACGCGCGCCCATCCTGTTATTTTTTATGGCGGAGGGTTTCGTTGGTACTCGTACTTCGTTCCTCTCTTTTGGTGTCTACTCCAAATTCTAATGTACGGTTCCATTAGAGCTCTATTTTTAACGTGCGGCCCGCTCCGCTGTAGCATTTTGATAAAGCATCAGCGCATACCCTTCTAGCAATATCCTACCGCCCCAATGCTCAGTTTTTGAGAAGGTTTGATTATAATTGGTATTAACGACCAGGTTTCATTCTAAACGAATGTTTTAAGTAATTCTTAATGTATTTAGATAAGACTTTGTGTATTTTGTGATTTGTATTTGTTATCAGCGTAGGTACCTGAGTATAAGTATTAAGCAGCAACAAACTGACCGAGCCTTAGTTAGGTGCCGTTTCCGTTCCGGAGATAGAGCCCCCCATACTCCTTCATACTCATACTCTTCCACGCTGCTCCAATACGGATTGGTGGACGGGTTAGTAGCCAACCCAGTGTCGAATATTCTCAAGCCACCCAAAGGCCTTCGAGAAGGCTTAACGACTGTTTTCAGCATTGAAAACAACCGGTACCGACTAGTTTACGTGCCCTCCGAAGCACGGTAGCGTCCATGAAATTTTGCCACCAGTGGTCACCTATCCACAAACCGACTGCGCCCACGTTGCTTAACTCTTTCGATCACATTGAACCGACGCGAGCTATTGACGCTACAGCCATTGGGCTATAGACGCTACAATTATACCTATAATATAATAATTATCACCTGAAATGCAAAACTATTCATTTATAGATCTGTAATTTACTTCAACAAGAAGGAACTGGCCACCTAAGCCAAACAGCTTCCCTCTATGAAAATAGCATTCAATTAATTTCATATGACACCATTGGCCTCGTGAACATCACAGAAAGAGTAGGTAGACAGCTGGATAGTTGTTTCAATGTAATCATTACAATAGTCGTCACGGTAGAAAATGCAACGGAGATAATGTTATAGAACGGTGCCTCAGTTGCGACTATTGAAGAGTAGCGGTATCTAGGGCAGAACCAGGTACAGAATCGCTGAATATTGACAGGTCTGTTTGCTAACAAGTATCTGAAGCGCTTGAGACAATATTAATGGATGGATAGTTTTAGTTAACACAGATTAGATGAATTTGGATGGTTGACCGCAGTTGGATGGTTGATTTAGTTAACACAGACAGGCAGTTGGATGGATGACCTTAACTAGAACCCATAGATGTCCCACTGTTGGGCACAGATCTCTCCCGCAGCCACAGAACTAGAGTATTATACTCCAGTATGCGGTTTGGTCAAATGTCAAATGTTCTCAAGCCATCTGAAGGTCTTCGAGAAGGCCTAACGATAGTTTTACTATTAAAAACAATCGGGACCTAATGTTTAAAGTGACTTCCGAAGCATGAAAGCGCCCATGGAAATTTGTTGACGGTCAACCAGGCACAATAACTAACCCAATACTAACAATAATATTTATTTTGTCATAAGATAATAAATGTCGCAGGCCTTCAGTCGGAGTAAAATATCACAACATCTGGTTGACCACTAACCATTCAGCCAATCACTGGTACAGCGTGGTGGAGGACGCTCCCAGCCTTAATGGCCCGCTCATGGCTTTCAGCCATAAAATTACTTCAAGACAATATCGGGAATATTACTGAGGAGGTAATAATTATCAATAGAACGGCGTACTAGAACGTAATAGAACCTGATACGATAGAATTTTGATGCAGTTTCATAGCCTGTTAAACATATTTAATAATCAGGTTTTCCGGTTTAAAATAGTACACGAAAATACTTCAATGCTGTAATTTATTAAAAGCATCATTTTCCACCATTCCACATAATAATTAAAACTATACAACACGTCAAGCTGTCAATGTATCGAGTTCACCGTATCGTCCTATAATTTTCTAGCTGGTTACTGACTGGTTACATTACAAGTATGCAAGTTTTGTGAAAATAGACTAGGTACAAATCATACGATGTCAGGTGTCTGCTATGTAATACAGTCGCTTGTACAAGAATAATATCATATTCCTAGTCAGACCCCATTAATTAATCAGTCGTTTAAGAATTCGTTTGCAACGAATTAAATTTTTTCTACCACATTTTCATTTTTGTTTAGGAATATGAAACACTTGCAAATAAGACAGAGTTATGCAAAAAGTAATACAACAATGGGAATACGAACAATCAAACGTAAAGAGGAAAAAAATAAACAGAGCGGTTTTATGGGTGCCGCCGGTAGACGCGTAAAAATTTAATGTTTTAATCAACTCTTTATTTTAATTAAAATAATACGAATACGTTGCAGTTACCCGTCGCCCCGTCAGCCGACAAAGTTCGGATCTGACACGTCAATGTTTACGAAGGTTCATTATTATGGCTGTATATTTTCCCCTTTCTCTAAATATGGCACACTTATGGTATAACCACTGGTCTATCCATACTAATATTATAAATGCGAAAGTAACTCTGTCTGTCTGTCTGTGTCGCTTTCACGAAAAAACTACTGAACCGATTTAAATGAAATTTGGTACACAGATAGTCTAGAACCTGAGAAAGGACATAGGCTACTTTTT
>DWTT01001785.1:0-11025 GCA_018250895.1 Carterocephalus mandan | reverse complement strand
AAGCACGGTAGCGTCCATGAAATTTTGCCACTAGCGGTCACCCATCCACAAACCGACCGCGCCTGTCGTTGCTTAACACTTTCGATCACATTGAATCGAAGCGAGCCATTGGGCTATGGACGCTACTTTACTTCATACTCGTAAATAAATGGCTACAACCAATCGCGTACCACTTCTGGATACGGCTCACTTCCAAAACTTAGAAGAGTGATGGGTGAATTCGATGTTTTCCATTATTCAATGTTATTGTCTTGTAAAATGTGTATGTTGTTTTTTTTACTTAATTGGTGATATTAGTTAAAAACATAGAATTTAAATTACTACATAACTCAATAAGGAGTGCTTATATTGTATCTTTAATATACCTACCTATTGATGTTTCTTAGTAAGATAGCGTTTGTTGAAGCAATATATTTTAAAAATACAATAAAAAGATACTTAATAATATAATAATGTAGATAAATAAAAACTGTGAAAGAATTGACTATAGAACTCGCCTGTCACTCGAGCCATTCGGGTTCAAATACAAGCGGACTTTTCTTAGTTATGTTACAGAGTACATAATTGGTTATGCAATCTATGAAATTAAATGTTATATGTTGTAATGTTCACACAATGTTCGCAAAGGGATGTGAAGTCTGCCAATCAGCACTTGTGCAGAGTAGTGGATTAAGGAAGAGGATTTCGACAGGAGAACCGTGCCCAACATTGGAACAATGAAAGGGTTAGAAGGTGGAGAAAATAAATAAAAACCAATTTTTAAGGTACATTATACGTCTATATTCTGAATCTTAACGCTATAATTTCTCTAACTAATGTTATAATTATTAAATTAAGGGTCTACATGTACAAAAATTTTTATTTACAAGAATATCCATGCAGTTATTATTAAAATTAGTTGGTAGGTATCAGAGTTTACAATTCAACACCTACACGTGTAAGTGTAACATACACGAGCACATACATTTCTATGGAATGAAACACGTACGACAAACAGGAAAAATTTAAAAACTTCAAAACACGGTGTAACTATTTAAAAATCCAATGAATAATTATTATTTTTAATTTGTTTTTAATACATACTTCCACGTATGAGTATATTTTTATGCATTACAACTGTTACATGAATTGACAATGACTTAAAATTGGAATGTCTTATGCCTTAAAACTTTTACGAAGATCCTGATGTTGTAAATAATGTAATACAGCGAGTCCGGCTGCCCATTTGGAACCGAAGCTCGTAAAGGTAAATCGTGCCGAAACGTTAGCTCATACATCGCGCATCGTAAAAGTTTACATGTTCATACAACACTGGCGCCCCCAGCGATCGAGGTGGCATGATATTGGCAGTACGCCACCTGCGACCGAACAATAATACATTTTCAATATCAAAAGAAAAGCTGCAACGTCCACTAGGTATATTTACACACATCTAACGACTGGACATTTGGCACAATAACGCATTTCACGTTTACACACTGCCCACTGACGTCACTAGTCACTACGGGTTCTGAGCAAATATAGGTATGCAGAGAGATATCTACAGAAGTACTTTAGCCTCACCTCATAATCTCCACTTATAATGTAGGTGAGTTCTTACTCTAATTATATACATCTCACAATCAGTCATACATGGTTATAACACTTTTGGCAGACGATTATTTTCACTTAATCCTTATGAGACTTAATTAAAATCGTTCGATTACCATTCTTAAATAAGTCGGCTCTTAAAACAGCCTTTACAAAAAATCGAAGGGGCTAATCACAAAAGCCTTGTCATAATTAGTGGTTCTCTAAAAAAATATCAAAATCAAAATAAATTATTTGGTTGGCACTGTATGCCGTCCTAAATAGGCCGGACTAATTGGTTGCTAAATTACTACTGATTAGTTTACTTTTATACGAGAAATCTGCGATTTCTCTGATCTTTTATAGCAAAGAGATGAAACACCTCTTTCACAACCTGTTACCGATATTAGGTATAACTTGAAACACTAGGCGATGATGAAGATTATAATCTATTGAGTATTCTAGAGATACTAAATTTGAAATTTAAATTTGATATTGTCAAGAGAGTCGATCAGGTTAGTTCGAAAGAATTCTAGAAGTTGCTGTCGTAGTCGGAGCGTCGGCGCGAGAAGTGTGACCGTGGATACTCTCCTGTGTACCCATACACTTGAGAACCGCCGCCCGTTTGCCCGTATAATTGCGATCCGCTGCCGCCGTACCTAATGAAAAAGAAAAAATAACATTTCAGGAAACCTCTCGTTAAAAACACGTTACTGACGGAAATTAAATTCTTAATTGTTAGATAATACAATTAACGCTAACATTTTTGTCAAACAAATCATTATTACTTCATGGATGTTTTAACTTAACTGAATATCACGTTTTGGACACCTGTTTATTTTATAATTATCATCACAACTGATACATTCTTACTACTTATCACATGTCTCTATCCTACTGTGAAATATAACGTCATAGTTCAACAAGTTCAACCCGGTCAAGACAATTGGAAAATTGTCAACGATATTGTGGAGTCATCAATCAAGAAGGATTTGCAATGAAAGTTTCTTCGCCGATGAGGCAGACTGAGATTTACGCGATTAAAGCACACTTGAGTCCATTGGTTGTGGAGGCCGGATTCAAATATTTATAAGTAAGAATAAATTCTTACCCATAACCATTCCCCGTGGCCCCATATATCTGAGAGCCACGCCCAGAATCCGGAGTGTAGTGTTGCATGTACTTCTGTAACTGCGGTGTCCATTCCGACCGCCAAGAATCGCCGGGGTTCGGGTAAGCTAGTTGCTCGATGAAAGCCGTTGACATGCGCTGGTAAAAAAACTCTTTTTTTTAGTATGGAATGGTCAAAGATTTCTCGTTCCTGGCTTTTTGTTTTACTACATAATCTACTGTCAAGGAATGATTTAAAATTTTTAGCTTGTTGGGTCAAAAAAACAAGTATTGTTTTGTTAAAAAAAAGTTTAATGTTTTATAAGAACTAGACAGAATCTAAATAGAACCTTATTTCTATAAAACATACCTATAGTTATACTGCCTTAAATTGCCTTGCCGAGTATATTGCCTTTAAGATAATTTAAGCAAGCGTGCTAATTTGAGACTAGACCAGAAAAATATAGTCATATAAAAAAAATTAATTACCTTTCCTGAAGGTAGATAAGGAAGATCCCGCTCCTTCATTTGATGCATGTCGTCGAAACCCCCCATATGGCTTTTATCCAATTCCCGAAGCATGTCCTCGCTTAGTGGAATTGGTTGCTTGGTTTTGGTACTCTTTTGCCGATTTACTAGCTGAAAGTTTGATTTACAATTTTGAGTCGAGTCTTTAATCATTTAAATTAGGATAAAAATATTTGCAATCGCTCACAGAAACGCAAAATTAGATGTAAACTCCTTCTTCATATCGGTGTCATTTGCTTCGGTCAAACCGACTGAGTAGTAGCTAGATGGTAGCTAGATATCCTTCTGTGCTTCGCATGGCAAAATGTGTGTTTCGATAGAGACAGCTGTTAAGCCTTATGAGAGTCCTTAGGGTAACTTAAAAAATACAATTGGGTGGACGAGTTAGCTAGTAACCAATCCTCGATCTGAATACGCGCTTGCACATTTGTTAACTTATGCTTTGGCTGGAGAAGTACATACAATATTAATGTATCTGTAACCGGTGCCATAGAGTCAATTATTTATATGAAAAAGCTTTTGTGAATAAGGCTTTTTTATCCCCGACCTTGATCTACATGTGTGCAAAAAATCATATCACAGTATTCCGTTGAGGAGGAGAAGGACAAACCAGCAAACCATCAAACACATCATAATACAATTATGATTACAAGCTAAAAAGAGAATGTAAAAGTGTTTGTTTATGTAAACATATATTTGTTATTTGATGTATTAATTGAGCGCTGCATGGCACAGCGCTGCCAGATCAGATCAGATCGTACAACAGCTTAGGGTCGTACTGAAAATCGACCGTCATTGCCGATCTCGGTGGCTACGACATATTATTATGTCGAGTGCCCCGTTCAGTCAGTTTTTTGATGGTCGTGAGTTGTAGTCTAGCATACGTACCACGGTGACTCCAAAGATAACGACGAAAAGGAGAGAAGCAAGAGCGATGACGATAACAGCTATACCCCACTGTGGGAGCAATGATTCTTCATCAGGTTCCATTATAGATGCTTCTTCGCGTTTTGGTAACACTAAAAATTGATGAAAAATCACATCTTTTATCAAAGCCTGGACTACGTACCTGTTATATTCATATTTTAAAGATGATAATTTATAAATGTAACCATTCTGCTATATTTATTATTATTATAATATACGAGTATAAAGTTGAATCTGGGTATAACTCGAATCGAAGTATATTATGCACGCAAAACCTAATCTAAGTTGACATACTCGTAACATTAAAATTAAGAAATGAAAATATTTACCAATAAATTCAGTATACGCTGGGTCCATAACAAACTTTCCAATTTCTAATTTTCCAGCTGATTTGTCGATTGTTTTTGTCATTTGTTCATTGCTTTTTCTCATTCTATCTTCATCAGGTTGATCGCCCAACATCATGTCAGGATCAAATTCTTCTTCCAACTTCTGTTCCTCAAGAACTGATCCCGGCTTGGCTTGATGAAGTGATTTATGGAATATTTTTTTTAATTGAAGAGTATCGACTTTTTCTTCGACTTCGTTCAGTTCGATAAAATAATCGACGAGTACAGAGCCTTCACTGAATCCATCTATTCGGATACCTTTGTACCATTTGCTAAGCAAATCAGACTTTGAGTACACGGAATTAAGCTGGAAATTTAAAGTTAGTTAGTAATTTCAGTAGCAAAATATACCTAATATTTTTCATTAGCTTGTTTAAAACTTTTTTATCATTGGAATTAATTTACCAACAATAATTAAAAATATTGCAAGCTCTCACACTGTTTTCTTGCATGTAGTGTAAATAAAAGATTTTTGTGTGTGAAAAATACTAAAATTATCAAACTGTTACCTCTTCTTTAACTTCCTTAGCCAGCCTTTGCCATTCCTTTGTATGCTGATCAAGTAACTCGGGCACCCATTTCACACCTGTAATAGATATAAATTTGAATGTACTATTACGAGTATATTTAGTTTCCTCACTAATTAATCCATAATTCGCTAATTTGACTTAACTGGTGTATGATGTATATGATGATGATGATGTAAGATATTATATATGTAGAAATAACATAAGATATTAAAAAATACTACAAAATTCGCTTAAGTAGAGAACCGAATTAAAATGTAGTTTTTTTATTTAAGTGATTGATAAGTGTGCAAAGTTTCAAATTAATCCGACGTTTTGATGTGGGCGAATATCACGATCCGTTACTTAAGCGTGTTAAAAAAAATACATGCTACTCTTACAGCTGAAATCTTACATACACACACGAGACAAGCTGCATGTGGATTAATTTGATCATAATTATCTCGTCATTCTTACAGCTCAGGAGATCATTGAGTTATTACAGTTGAGTTATTTCAGCTCATTAAGTTATATCTTACCGGAAACTATTTTAATGGTACCAGCTATATCACACTCCCTTCGACATACACCAGGAGTGGTTGATGGAGGTGGCGCTGATGTCGTAGTGGTTGTGGTAGATACACGTCTAGTAGTAGCTTCGGTACTTAGTTCTGACAGTGGAGTTGTTAAGGTAGCATTTCTTTGTTGTTCCAGAAGACGTTCGATCGAAAATGGTGTGGTAGATGGCGATGGCCAACCAGTGAACTCGGTGGAAGCTCTGAAAAGCACGGATGATAAGAATTTTATTTCAGACGTACCCGCGGCTCAGGTCGCATAAATGTCGGTTTTCAATAAATAATTGACGATACCTATTCTAACATTTAAGGGATGGTTAAGAATCAAATCAGCAGCAGTAACGGTACAAATACATAAACATAAACATGCAAACTTTCACATTTATAACAGTTAGGATAGTAGGATATTGAATGATAGAATGGAAAATAGTATTTATGTATAAACGTATAGTTATTGTATGGTACTTTTAGTGTGGTAAAATTTGGTATATGTACCTGCTGAAATGTAATCTAATGAAAAATCAATTTACCTTGTTGGCCATCCTTTCTGAATCTTTGGTGTTACTGGAGATGGGCCGATACTTGCTGAAGTTCTGGAAGTTGTACTTTTTCTAGTATTTTTGGCTCCTGTTCTAGATGGAAAAACTAATTTGATGCCACCGGGTGCTTTCGTCGTAGTACTAGCTTCTTCTAATTCGTCAGAGATATTTAATTTAAATCCAGGTGGAAGAAAACTAGAAATATCGGCCACTTTGATAAGTGGAATTTCTATGGTTTCATTATTATCAGCCTTGAACCCAGGAGGCAAAAGGGCTGATATATTAACAGGTGCACTGGGTTTTTGTGTAGTTGTAGTTGTAGAAGTAATGTTTATAAATCCTTTCGGCAAAAACGCCGAAATATCTAATTTCTCGACTTTATCAAATATCGTTATATTTTTGTCATGTTCTATTTCAGTTGCAAGTGGTTTATATCCAGGTGGTAATAATTTGCTCAAATCATCTTTCTGAATCTTTTTAATATTATCTTCTTGGGATTTATTTTTTGGCCTGTATTCTTTAGGAAGTAACGATTTATCGTCTAGTATTATAACTTTGTTTTTGGAACTAATTCCGGATGATCTACCTTGAGTACCATTGATAATGACGCTTCTTGCTGTTGATAATATTGGAACAAAGGTCGTGCTAGATGTAGTAGTAGTTGTTGTTGTTGTACTAGTGCGTTTGTCCTTATACGACATTCTTGGTTTATAACCTGGAGGTAAAAAGCCAGATAAATCATCCATAACGGTTACTAGGGATGGTTTTTTCTTTGGTTTAGGTGTTGTTGATGTCGTTATCCGAGGAGCAAATTTCTTTATTAGAACTGGTAATGGATCGGGGGAGGATCTCTCAGTTGCAGAAGTAAATTGAGTACTCTTTAATGTAAATACATTAAATGAAGATGGCGTTGTGGTTGAAGTGGTTGCTGCATTTTGCTCTGTGGTTGATTCTGTTATAAGTTCAATATTTTTGTTTTCATTATCTAAATTGCCAGAGAGAACTGCACTTGATAATTCTGATTGTATACTATCCAACTTGTCATTTATATTTTCAGTCGAAGAAGAACTACTGATTTGACTACTTGCATCCTTTGGATTTTTAGTTACAGTTTCGTCTTCATCATCATCGTCATCATGATTATCATCTTCATCTTCATCTTTTTCGTCAGTAAGCACTTGTTTCTTTTCGTCTTGTTCAACTGTTGGGAATGGTAAGAATCTGGCTCCTGACACACTTCGACTTGTTTGAACAGAAGCTACTACTATCCAGTTCTCTGTTGTTACTGGAAATGTTTCATTACCTTCACTGGTAAATATGGAAGAACTTGTTGCAGATGATTTTGATGTACTAGGTGCATAAGTGAAGTCCGGTATAGAAATAGTTCCATTCACAACACTCTTAGTCGTTACAACAGAAACTACCTCCTGTCCTAAAATAGATGGTGGTTCTACAGAAGTAACATCTTCATTAGAAAAGGTAAGTTTGAGGCTTGGTGCAGTCGTATCATTACTATGGTCTGGTTGATCTATTAAAGTTGTATCAACAAAATGTTTAAAGTTATCATCTTTAACCATTGTTTTTTCAGGTTTCATGACCAAAACATCAAATGCCGTAACATTCGTACTACTTTCTTCAGTTACTTTTTCAGGTTCTTCAGAAGCATCATATTCATCGTAAATATCAGTAACTTGTTCAGAAGAATGCGTTACCGGCGTCTGTGTTGTATGTTTCACTTCAATACTATCTTCTTCATCATAATAAACATATTCTTCCTCGTTGTCTATATCTTCTTCTAATTCATCATCGTGTATGTTATGAGTGTCTGGTGTTGATGTTATTTTTGTAGTTGTAGTAGGCTTCTGACTTGAAGTTTCTATGGTTAATGTTTCTTCTGGTGCCACTTTAGATAAGTTATCAACATTCATAGAACTTGCATCTGGTTTACTGTCGTCTGATACAGTATTATTTGACTTTATAATTTGAACATCAAATGATGCCTGATTATTTTTCATCAACTCTCTAAATGAGCTTATATCAGTTATATCATCTTCAAGTAAAGGTTCTATTGCTAGGAGTGATTTATATTCAGTAGACGTTCCTTGATAAACGTTAGGAGTATTTTTAGATGATTTTAAGTCGGAACTATCAGAATAAGTGTTTACTGGTATATTTGAAAATCGAGGGGTATTTGGTTTATTATTCAGTCTTTGCTTACTTGCAAGTTTGGTAGGATTATATGTAGTGACTTTATGATGATCAAATAGATCTTGGTTGTCACTATCATATTCATCATCATGAGATATATGACCAATTTGGCCATTACTCTTTAAGCTATTTCCATCAAATGGTATATTTTTAAATCTATTATTTTGTAAATAATCAATATCTGGATTATTTAATGTTATTTGACCCAAAAACGTTTCTGGTTTGGATGGATCATTCTGGTATGCAACTGAATGAATTTGTGGTATATTTGGCCTTTTTGTTGAAGATGGTTGAAGGTGATAATTAAATGGCAGAGCTGGCCTAAACCTTTGTCGCTGCGATGGTGTGAATTCTGGCTGATTAACATAATATTGAGTTCCGGATTGACTTCTGCCTGTTGGCAACTGAAAAGGTGATGGATTTTGGTTGTAGTTTGGACTCGGAAATCTCACATGCCCATCATTGTATAGTGGAGATTGTCCAGTTGGAGTTGCTTTATAACTGTCACCCTGCTCGAAAAATGTAGACGGACGATTATTTGGAAATAAAGGCGGTTGAACTTGGGCGAAACTTCTTTCTACAGGTGTGTAATAAAAGTCGTTTTCATCTGAAAAGAAAGAAAAAGATATAAATTAATTACTTGTTTATTTATTTAATCAACAATAGTAATGTAAAATATGCAAGGTTAATAAAATAGCGGTATAAATAGCGATATACTAGAACACATTCTTTCTTTTTTAATTTGAGAGACAAAACCGTTATAGTACAGTATAGTAATGGAGTAATCGTTGATAAATGTCTGAGGAATGCAGACAAAGTTTCCATTAAATACACAATCCGTAGTCTTAAACAAGTCTAATGGCCTTTCACCATTGAAAACAACCAGGACCGACGGCTCAATGTGCCCTCCGCAGCACTTTTGCTACTAGCGGTCACCCATCCACAAACCGACCGCACCCGCCATTACTTCACTTTGTAGACCACATTGATTGGGCTATGGATGCTACTATCGCTATATACTTGAGAAAATAATTGTATTAAAAATAAAAAGAGTAAAGTTCACTGGTTTAAAATTAAGCCGTTTATACAAATATTTCTTAAAACTAATAGTACTAATAACTAGAACTTTAACTTATAAAGTTATGTACAAGCTGTATCACTTATTACACACAAACCGATCTCAAGTGTTTAGAAATTTCTACCTAAGTAAATATCTCAGAGCAATGCAGTTAATATATTATAGGAGGTTGTACGTTTATGTTTGGTTTTATTCATTTTACATGACCTTTTACTACTCGTCATGCCCTGAGTACATATTAATAGAACAAATTTGTATTATGACAATAAATAAGATACAAAGACAGTCTACAGTCTATATTTCTCATATAGTTTCTGATATGTAGCCCTTAATCAAGAAAGTTATCAACATAAACTAACATTTCGACTCTAGTTTTCGCAATATGGGTTTGGTCGCTTACATCGTTTGGAAGATAATCTGAAGAAAATTACTTTCCTGTGGATCATATCCCTAATTAAGAACGGCGTCGGTTCTCGTTAGGCTTGGGTGGAACAAGGCTGCCAATGCTTATGTCGATAATATTAATACCAATTGGTAAACTCAAAAGTGTGGTCAAAAGGGAAAATAGGAATTGAAAGGAAAAAATGTTAAAGATGTGAGATGTTAGTACTTATAAATAATACGGTATATATGGAAGAACCATTAAGGGGAATAAAATATAAAAAAGTATAACGTTTCTCGACGGCAAGCTACACCAAAGACTTTTTACGTAAACCTAATGTCAATGACTGTTTTAGGGCGTTTATAATAATTTATTTGGATGAGCGTAATTTAGCGATATGTGAGTAGGGGCAACCCTCGGATGTAAGCGTCACTGGGCATAATAGAAAATCGATATAATATAATGGAATACTTAACAGTGTTTGCGAACGAGAACACCGAAGAGCCATTACTTTTTCTTAAGTATTAGTATATAGTATATTATCTTTATCATTGTAAGGCTAAACTTTTTTAAGATACTTTTTATCTAGTGGTCAATTATTTTATTATTATGATGATTTGTAAATATGCAAATAGTTAATAAAAATTTAATATTTTTTTCGAATAAAATACATGTAGTAAAATACATGTAGCATCCCTGACCGTGATGTCTTGAGTCTTTCAGGTAGGGTTATATAGGGGTTAAGCATATCGTTACCTTTTTTTATCAACATGATACAATCCTGTTATTACGTGAGGGTGTAGGTAAGTGTTATAAAGCGATTTACATGTAATGAATATTAATGCTGTCTCGCATTCCGTGTGTTAGCAACAGTTTATTCGTGTGAACTGTTGACTCAGGTTTTATTAATTGATAAATAGTAATTAACGCCTGAGACACCAGAGAAGTGGAGGCATTATTTGTGCTCACGTATGTGGCTGACATAGATATTTTTAAATACATACTTAAATAGATATTATTAACATCTAGACACAGAACAAACACAAGTGTTCGTTACACAAATGTTTGTCCTGAGTCGGAATCGTAAATCCCGTCAACGTCAATCGGTGGTAACCCCAGTGATCCATACTAATATGCGAAAGTGTATTTGTTTGTTTGTTTGTTTGTTTGTTTGTTTGTTTGTTTGTTTGTTTGTCCGGCTTTCACGTCGCAAC